>JAQQSV010011048.1:0-13108 GCA_028646515.1 Pseudochirops corinnae | reverse complement strand
ATGTGGTTTTACACAATTAAAGTTTGATTCTGAGCCCCTGCCCACTGTCAATGCCCTGTCTCCAGTCTTTTACTTGTGAATGATTTTTGTGAACACTGTCCACTTGACCTTGGTATAATGGAGTTGGAGTTTCATGAAAAGAGATACACCTTTTCAAATGCTGCACATAACTGTATTTTACTCAGAATAGGATCAGAAAACAAGTTAATAACAGTAAAACATATATCAAGAGCGTATTATGTGTCAGACATTATGCTAAACACCAGGGATATAAAGAAAAGCATGTTCCTTTCCCTCAAAGAGCTCATATTCTAATGGGAGAGACAATATACACTCAGGTACATATAAGATAAATAAAAGGTAAATGGAAAGTAGTCTCAGAAAAAAATCACTGCCAGTGAGGGGGATCAAGAGATGTCACTTATTTCGGGTTTGATTTGAACTGAGATCATGAAGGAATCCAGAAAATGGAGGTTTGGGGGAAGAGCATTGCAGGCATAGCAGATAGTCAATGAAAAGGTATAAAGTCTATAAATGGATGGTTATGGGTGAGGAAGAACAAGTTAGTCAGTGTAACAATCTAAGAAGTAGAATAATGTTCAAGAAAACATAAATGGAAGAAATAAAGTAGATGGTGACAGGCTATAAACGGCAGAGGACTTTATATTTGACCTTGGAAGTAATGGGGAGCTATTGGAGTATATTGAACATGCATATGTGGGGAGTGGTTGACATGAGGGATCATGTTACAGCAAGAACGTAATTCATCATAAAATAAAACAAAAATCTAATAAATTGATGCCTCATCATTATTCTCTCAAACACCCCAACTCCACAATACAAAGAATTTATATGGATCCAGATTAGTAGGAAATATATTAGATTGACTCATTAGATGAATATGTAGAAACGGAGGAACACTGATGCTGGAACTCATGTGAATTAGTATGGAATTAGAATTCACGTAGCCTGAGGATATTAACTCAGTATAG
This sequence comes from Pseudochirops corinnae, assembly GCA_028646515.1. NCBI lineage: Eukaryota > Metazoa > Chordata > Mammalia > Diprotodontia > Pseudocheiridae > Pseudochirops > Pseudochirops corinnae. Next base: position 12,116 of record JAQQSV010011048.1, on the reverse strand, counting down.
GGTGTCTGGTCACTTACACTGATCTCCAGACTCTTCTGGGTGCATCTAGATCATCATGCATGGTGATTAGACTCAACAGCCAATCTTAGAAGTCTACTGCCCCTCCCCTCACAATGCTATAATTTCTTCAACCTTTCCTTTCACTTGCTCTTTTACTTCCCAACCCAAAGTCCCTGCTTCTTCATATAACATGTATGAGGACAACTCTAAAAGAAGAGAACATTATTCAGGTCAGCACTATCAACAACAAAAACACCATTTGTTAGGCACCTATTCTATGCAGACCATGGGGTTAGGTGCTAAGAGAGAGCAATGGTTTAGAGAAGAAACAATGACAACCAAATTGTTCTTACAGACTAGTAATTGCTATATATGATGCCACAAGAATATAATATTACAATTGCAAAACAAAGCTCTATGTGAGACCTAAGGTTGTGACTGCTGTAAAGTAAGGAGGATCAAATTTGATGGCCTCTAAGTTTCTTTCCAGCTCTAAAATTATGAACCAATGATTTTTTTTGTACCATTAGATATTTTGATAATCCCTAGGGGTGGTAGAGAGATAGTGGCACCACTTCCTATAGTCATACTGTCTCCTTCCTCTGATGCCTTCCACTCTTCCCCATCCTCCAAGACCCACTCAGGAGAAAGGCAAAAATAACTGTAGTTTATGCTGTGAATGTTAAACCTCCTTCTTACTCAGGAATTTCTCTAGGATGTATAAAGTGGTGCATATGACAGAGTATTTGGTGCCAGTTCAGATCAGTCTACTGTGTCTAGTGTGGGAGTTTTGGATTCCCTAAACAATATTATTTAAAGGATGGAAGATAGATTTAGAGCTAAAAGAGAACATAGAGACTATCAAATGAAAAGTCTTGATTTTAGAGATGTGGGCAAGTGAAGAATTAAGAGATTAAGGTCACACAGCTCTTATATCTCAGAGGATGGATTTGAACCTAGTTTTTTCTAACTCCAAGCCAAGTCCAACACTATATGCAGTGTATCACACAGCTTTTCTGTAGGTTAAAATCTGAACATGTGCCTCCCAAAAGAGAGTATGTACTACTATACTCCCTCAAAATATCAATTCTGATTATTGGAATAGTATTGTGTATTGTCGTTGTTGCTCTGCTGCTGTTGCTGCTACTGACGGTATTATCATTGCTGCTGCTGCTGCTGTTTGGTGGTGGTCTCTTTTATCTAATCATCAGGTTATAGCATGTTATCTCCAACTTTACTTACATCTGAATCCTTTCTCAATTGAAAGGACTGGAGATTTTCTACAACTCAATTGTAAGAAGATGTTACAGAAACCTAATCCATGGCTTCTGCCTTTGAATTATGGAATTTCATTGTTGAGGGGCATCCCAGAGATAATTTTCACTCTATCACTCCTCTCATTTTACAGATAAGGCTATTAAGTTCCAAAGTTTTAAGAGATTTGCCCAAACAGCTAGACACAGTAGCGAAGTATGGTGCCCTGGCTTTCACACTTCCAATCCAGTGTTCTTTTGGTCCTACCATGACTCTTGCGTGGGAAGATTAAGCAGAAATACATATGCATCAAATACTTGTAACACTTTCCATTTTACCTGGCAGTTATATAAGTCTTACAGAAGAAAACATGAAGAACTACTTTCTTTAGGGGATGTTTGGTTAATTGTGTTTTGTGTTGATTTTATTGGGTTACGATTTGTGTCACTAATATCCCATTATTATTTTACTTGGATGATTCACAATTACACATCAGACCTCAGAAATAAGGGGGATTATAAGGTTTAATAGTTATGTCTTCCTGATAATTTAATTTTAGACTACTGCCTATGCAGATATCTTTTAATTTGCCAATTTATTACTATGATTATATCCAGTACTTAAGAATATGAATTCCAAAGCACCCTATAATTTTTTTGGTCCAAAATTACCAGGAGTGTCTTATAAGAATCATATCCACAGTCAAATCCACCTGTAGTTTGTCAAGACCTTCCTCCACCAATTTGTGTCCTGATCATGCTCATATTAGATTCAGTTATTGCTACCAGCTTTCTTTGAGTCCATTCATCATCTTGTGAAAAATATTTATAAATGGAATTAAATCCAATATTCTCTCAAACCTCAATGATTATGGGTGATTAATTTTCTCTTTGAGACTCCATTAAGTGCCTTTACAGATATTCTTTCCAGAGGCCTACGTCTCTAATTTATTTCTCCCCTCTCCCTTTCTCCTAATGGTACAGGGTCGTGCTGGGATATTCATTAGTTTCCTGCCAGCAGTTCTGCCAGACAGTCTCAAAAGCATCAGCATCACCTCAGAAATCATTAACGTAACCGGTACTGCAATCTACACCTGCCAAGCGTAGAATAGTCATTTAGAGTCTGAAACATGTTCCTCTATAAATGAGCATTTTGGGAAGTTGCGAAGGGGGCAGGATAAGAGGTGAATGTGGTTTACTCATTCTCTTGAGGCAAAAGAGATATCAGTAAATTAAGCCAGAAGACATATTTCTACAAGGATTGTTGTCATGTTTTAGGAATAGAGATCATTTCAGAGGAATGGGGGGGAGTGACTAAAAGTGAGGGGGCATTATTATTTGCTATTGAACTGAAGGAGAAGAATTGGAAATGCACATGAGAAAGTCAAAGGTTTAATCATAGTTGCAATATATTGTCGTCACTTTTCTGTTAATCCTTACATATGTGAAGTGTTCTGTGTCCTGTACTGAACTGAGTTTAATGTTCTTAACAATAATATGAAAAATACATCCAAGACCAGGAAGAATAGGAATGAAGTCTCAATCTGTCATCAATTTCAATCTTAGCCAATTCATGAATTCTGCTTGCAATGTCTACTAAAGTGTTCATTCAGCCTAGGACCAAACACTTTCAGTGAGGGGGACCCTAACTTGTGAGTGAGGATCAAGAAAAAGTAGAAGCAGAATTAAATTGTAAAGAAATGGATGAATATTCCCAACAGATTAAAAACTGACTTGGAGGTAAGATGCAGCTATGATTCAATTCACTGACAATTCAAAGAGTATTATCATATGACATGCAAAAAAAACCCCAAAACTATTCTAACCACAGAGACTATGAAATGAAAAAGAATGCAGATTATGTATTCAATACTGGACCTGCCTCTCCAAGACAGTATAGGTTCAATTTTATTGATTTTTGTTGTTAGAACAGAATCCAAAACAATCAACATCACAGTAATACAAGTCTATGTTCCAACCACTGCCAAAGAGACGAAAGTAGATTAGTTCTATGAAGACCTAGAAGATCATCTTAAAATAATCTTCCCCCCCAAAAAATGTCACATTTATCATAGTAAATTGGAATGCTAAAGTAGGAAATCAAAAGATAATTGGAATAACAAGCAAGTTTGACCTTGAAGTAGAAAATGAGTCAGGGCAGAGACTAATAGGGTTTGTCAATTTGCTGGTATAGAAAGAACTCCTTTTCAATAACCCAAAAGGCAACTCTATACATCATCAGATGGTCAACATAGAAATCAGATTTATTATATACTTTGCACTCAGAGGTAGAAAATAGATATAGTCAGTTAAAATAAGATCTAGAGCTAACTGTGCCTCAGATCATGAGCTTCTTATTGCAAAATTTAGACTTAAATTGAAGAAAGTAGGGAAAACTATCAGTCCATATAGGTATGACCTAAATAAAACACTTTATGAATATGAAGTGGAAGTGATGAATAGATTTAAAGGGCTATATCTGGTAGAGTGCCTGAAGAACTATGGATAGGGGTTTGCAATATTGTACAGGACATAGCAACAAAAACATTCAATGGTTAATAAAAAGGAGATTTACTTAGCAAGGGAAAATTATTTATTACAGATAGGTACCACATTCACCTTGAGTCAATTCAGTTGAATAAATTCTTCCTTGCTTGAATTGTTCAAGCATCATAAAGGGATCCTTATAATCCTCATGACTCTTTTGCATTCAAATATCCAGGGAGGGATAGCATTAGCTTGACCTTTTAGTATCCTGTGACAATCATGCCTCAAGGATGGTATCATTACCTTTCTTTTTTTTATCTTATGTAATAATTTATTTTCCCAACTACAGGTGCAAATCATTCTTTTATTTTTCAAATTTTGAGTTGCAAATTCTCTCCCTCTCTCTCCTCTCTCTTACTGAGAAGGTAATAAATATGACATAGGTTATACATGTGTAGTAATGCAAAACATTTCTATGTGTCATTCTGTAAAAGAAAACACAGTCCAAAAACAAAAAAACCTACACCAAACAATAAAAATAAAGAAAGCAAAGAAAAAGTGTCTTTGATTTGCATTCAGGTTTCACTGGTTCTTTATTTGGAGATGGACAGCATCTTTCATTGTAAGACTTACAGACTACAAAGTCTTGGGCCATTTATTGTTGAGAATGTCTGTTATTCTATCAGTTCACTCCCCCCCCTCTTCTCTTATCCCCTTCATTTCATTCTTTCCTGTATGACAATATAGATTCCTACATCCAACTGAGAATGTATATTATTCCTTCTTTGAGTCAACTCAGATGACTTCACATGCTCACCTTCTTTACCTCAACCATCTTCCTCTTATTGTAAAAGCTCTTTTGTGTCTCTTTTATGTCAGAAATTTTCTACCTCTCCCTTTCCCCTTTCCCAGTACATTTCTCTTTCTTATCACTTAATTATATTTTTTAGATAACCATCCCATCATATTCTATAATTTGCTTAGAATTATTATTTAAAAATTTTTAGAATAGTTTGTGGAAGAACTCAGACAAATCCCTGCCTCTATTCTGTCATCTTGGCTCCACCTCCAACTCTATCACTATATTTCAAGGAAAAACTAGCCTAATTTGCATGGAGGTAGGAATTGGGTTATTGATCTTACTACACCAGGATCTCATGAGATTTACTCTAATAAATGTGTTATGTCATATATATACAAATAAGAGGGATAAAAGGTAACTTTTAGATATGCAAATAAACTATTCTTGGCAGAATAGCCAGTGCTCTCTTAATTGCCACATCAAATGGCCCCTTCTCAATTTTTATCCCTCCTGACTGTACTATAATATTTAACATTGTTGATAATCTTGTCCTCCTAGATATTCTTTCTTCTATTGTTTTTTTGACTTCTTTCTTGGTTCTCTCCTAATCATATTACTTCCCAGTTTCTTTTGTTACATCTAGATCCATGTCATATCCATCTATTATAGGTGGTTCTCAAGGTTGTATCCTGGGTCATCTATCCATCTACATCTATATCTATATCTATATCTGTATCTATATCTATATCTATATCTAATCTATATCTATATCTATGTATATATCTATAACTATATCTATCTATCTATCTATCTATCTATCTATCTATCTATCTATCTTCTTTCACTTGTTAATTGCAAAAGTTCCTGTAGCTTCAGCTATCATTTCTATGAATATGATTCCCAGATCTATTTATCTAGCACTAATAACTCTTCCTATCTCTAATTCTAAATCACAGACACTGGTTGGACATTTTAACTAGGTGTTCTATTATTGGCATCTCAAACTTACATCACAAACAGACCTTATCTTGCCACAAACCCACCTCTATTCTGAACTTCATTATTATTGTTGAGGACACAGCCATTAATCTAGTCATACAGTCAAGTACATATAAAGCTTGGTGTTTGTACATTTTAAGGGGGTTGTTTGGGTGGAGAGGTATCTGTATTCATTTAAAACTTGGGTCTTTATATAACAAGATTCCAATAACATATTCATTTTAAAATTACTTGGAATGAAATATCTCTTTTTATCATTCCTTCTAGGGTTTTGTAATTTATATTGTTGTTATTGTTGAATCATTTTCAGTCTTGACTCTGGTCTTTTCTTGGCAAAGACACTGGAATGGTTCGCCATTTCTTTCTCCAGCGCATGTTACAGATGAGGAAACTGAAGCAAACAGTGTTAAATGACTTTTCCAGGGTCACACAACTAGTAAGTGTCTGAGTCTAGCTTTGAACTTGGGAAGATGAATCATCCTGACTCCAAGGCTAGCATTCTGTGCCTTTAGCAATACAGGATTGCTAATTTTTTTGGTAACTTTATTTTCTATCCTGCTTTTTGATGAAGTGTTTAATTGTTCTAAATTTATTATCTTGGGTTTTCTAAGGAAACTGTCACATTAATAACTTTTAATTAATCTACTTTGTCTTATTATAACTATCATTTATAAGTTGTCCAATAATAGAAACAAAAGGGTCAGTCCTTTCTTTGCCATTATATATAATATGAAAAATTCTGGTGGTTTTCCTTTGTAGATAATAGTAACTTTTATTTTAAAGATATAAGTTTATTATATTAAAAGTGGTACTTCTATACTTGTACTTTAACATAAGTCTTTTCTCTTTTTAAAACTCTATTAGTGTGTTTTTTCTGCATTTCATGCTTAGAAATATTAATATATGACGGAGGCAATAAAGTCTAATAAGAGTTGCTATACTCTGTCGTTAACACAACTCCTAGACCACCTTCAATTCCCTGTACTGAATTTGTATTTAATCCTGAAAAACATAGTTCTTACCTGCTATAGAAGAGCTCTTTGAGTAGTCATTCCTTTCCAGATAAAACACATTATGAGGCTCCTATCTCTTCTCATTCTCCATGGGTACATGCTTCAGTGCACCATTTTTCTCTTTTATTGGGAAAAAAACAACTTCTCTTCTCTCACCTAGTTCCCAGCTCTTACACTCCAGTGTTCACTCCCTAGCCTACTACAGCACACTTTGATATATAGGCATGTTGTTTCTGTCTAGCCCTGTTGAGATAATGAAGAAATGTCTTTCCATTTCCTGTTCACATATAGGCTGAGTGGGTTTAATAACTCTATCCCCTATTTCTTTCTTAAATATCCTTGTTCCCTTTGAGAGATACCCCACCTTTTAACTATTCCTCAAAGACATTAATTCACTTGTAGGAATTAGATAAAGGAATGTTAATCTAGTTCTTCCTCCTTCCCTTTTCCTGCTTCTAAATTTTCCCTTAAATCTTTGCTCTCTATGAGCTTTTCAGCCCTAAATGTTCCCTGCCTTTTCATTTATCCCTTGAAATTACTTGGTTTTTTTTGTTGTTGTTGTTGTTTTCTTTTCATAAACATTCTATCCAAATGAGAGAATTGTTTTGTGGTCTTAGTCTTTACCTGGCAATTGTATTTATTTGCCTTTCTTTCTCCGTTTTTAATGATTATTTTCAATTTTTTTCTCTGCTTTCCCCCACCCCCAAGAACCAGTCAAATGCTTTTCCTTGAAAGTTTACTTTTAAATTTATTTTTAGGCTTCAACTTTGCAAAATATGTTATATGTGATATATTTTTAGGTACTTGGCTTTTGTGAATGTCCTAAAGTTTGTTCTAAATATAGGGTATTTCTAGCCTATTCAAATTCCCAACTGCTGAAAATTTTCCAGCTAGATGCTTGCAAAATGTCTTTGTTTTATGAAACTCTGAAATACAACCACTAAATTTCTTGGAGTTGCAGACTTGGAGATTTTCCCTAACTACAATTATAGATTTGATCAATCGGCATTTTATTGTTTCTTTTCAAATTTTCAGTATGGATTCTACCTATTATTTATGCTAGCATAACACATAGGAACTTTAATTTGTCATTTTTTTCCCCCTTTGAGACCTGTGATCCTTAAATTGGCTTTCTGCTTCCTCTTTCCCATGTGAGTGATTTTGATTTATACTGCAATCATGTGCTCTATCAAAGTCGTTGGTTTTGTTTCTGCCTTTATTGCGCCAGATTTTCTTCTATGTCTATATATTTCTTTTAATTCTAAGTAAGTCATTCCTTTTTATATAGCCTCTATTACTCTTCAGAATTTTCTGTCCATGGTTTTATGAAAGCTACTACCTTGTATTTCTTATTTATTTCTTCTTTGAAAGCTCTGATTCTAGATCTCATTTCCATCTTGATATCTTATTTTAAAAGTTTTAATTCTATTTTTGAACTATTCTGGAGCTCATTGTTTGATCTTTGGGGGATATGTAGAATGTATTTTCTTATCTTTTCGAATGGAAGATCTCATCAGTGAGACAAAGAGAAAAAAAAAAACAGTGCTAGACTTGAAATCATAAAATTCTGGGGTTAAAATCCACCACAGGCATTTGGTTATATAACACTGGGAAAATCACTTTGACTCTCTTTCGATATTTTCTTGATTTGTGAAATTGTGATAACATATTTCCCAAGGTTGTCATGTGGAGCAAAGATAAAAATGTATGTAAAAAGTTTTAAAAACATTAAACTGGAACGTAAACGTGAATTGTTGTTCACTTCCACTTCCCAATACATACTTCTATTTCTTGTATTCTGGCGTTTTCCCCGTTTTACTAAGGCTTCAATGTTTGTTGTTGTTTGTTTGTTTTTTTACTGATGAATTATCTACTTGACATACACAATTATACCTAGCATTTTTTTCTGATTTCTTTGTATGTATTTTAGCATTTTTTCTTTCATTGCTGGTAGCTTATCTCAGCAGACTTCCCTCCTTACTATTTGTTCCTTCCCCTTCTTGGTGCTACAGCACATTTTTCTTTCATGAGCAAACCTTGGGCTGCATTTTGAGAAGGGAGCATAGAGTTGTTCAGTTGCTTTTTGCCTTGTTCACAGAAGTACAGAATTATATACTTGGAAGGGAACATATGCAAAAAATTCCATTATAATATAATGAAGTATTCATCTAGCCTTTAAGTTAAGATTTTCCACAAAAGGCAACCCCCTCTTTCCCAAGGCAATTCTTTCCGCTTTGGGATAACTCCAATGTGCAGGAATTTTTCCAAACATGAAGTCTATATTTATTTTTTCTTGAAATGTCCATCCTTTGCTACTGAGGTCAAACAGAGGCCTAGTAGTTCTTATACATGATAAATCCCTATTCTATTACTGAAACAATCACTTGATTTGATTACTTGATTCTATTCCCTCTGAATCTACTCCTCTTCAGGCTTATCATCCCAGTTAACTTCAATTGATCTTCATATGATTTGGACTAAAGATTTTTCATTAGCCTGATTGCCTTCTTTTCAAGACTCACTAGATTATTAATGTTTTTCATACATTTTGTTACCCAGAACTGAACACTATAATCTACAGGTAATCTGATTAGCTTGAAATACAAAAGGATTTATCACTTCTTTATTCCTAGAACCTGTGAATTTCTTATTGCAACCTAAGATCTAATTTTTAAGTGCATTTTTAATTTGCCATTGAGAAACCATGTGACATTGTAGACAGAGAATTGGCTTTAAAGCAAAGCTCCAATTCATACCTCTAACGCACTTGTTGTGTGACCGTAGGCAAATCACTTAACTTTTTAGAGCTCTAAATGACTCTTCAGGGTTGTAGACTTCAGATAAGATACTGATTTGCATTTGTACAGTGAGTTTCATCATATAGGAGTATCCTTTGCAAAATGTGTAGTGCAAAGTGCTCTATTCAAAGGAATTCAAAGGTGTACCTTCTATCTCTATCATACTATTAACTCATAATGGGCTTGCAGTCCACTGAGACATACAGATCCTTTGATTTTCAGACAAATTGTTAACTAACCAGTCTTCACTCATCATGTACTTGAGAAGCTGATTTTTTAATCCAATTATATGGCTTCATGTTTATTCATATTGAATTTTATATGTAGCCTAGTCTTCAAGCCTCTCAAGGCCATTATCTGTCTTGATTCTGTCAACAAGTCAGTGGAAGGCTCTGAAGACATTTAGTCTGGTAAAGACAAACTAGAAGGGAAGATGATAGCTGTTTTCAAGTATTTGTAGGATTGTCATGTGTTAGAAGGACTAAACTCTTTTTTTCTTAATAAGGAAGAACTAAGAGAAATGAGTCAAAGATAAAGAGTTTTGACTATGTCACGAAAAGTACTTCTTAACAATTATAACTATTCCAAAGAAGGATGGGTTGTCTCAAAGATGTTGGGGCATAGTCAAAGATGGAATTGCCATGGGACTCAAAGTGCTGAAGTAATGTAGGTGGGCTCAATTCTCACCTCAAATACTCAAATACTAGACAAATCATATAACCTCTCCATTTCAGTTTCCTTATCTATAAAATGGGGGAAAATACTAGTATGAGGATTCTATGAGGTCATATAAGAAAATTGTTTTACAATATTCAAGGGTTATATAAATCAACTTTTATTATTAAAAAAGATTCCCCATCTATAAAAGTATTGTTTCAAAGGTGGATTAATAGCTGTAAGATATAATATATCCTTTTCCGGGACACATTAGACTAGATTTATTCTGAAGTATATCCCAGTTTCAAAAATTTTACCAAACCAAAAATTGTTAATGAAGCCGAAAATGATCAGGTGAAACCCAGGGTTTGGAAATCTACTGAGTTGATTATATTAATGTCCTATCATAATCATTGTTTTACTACATGATTCCAGTATTTTCCAACCCCAATGTCAAAATTATGTGACTTTCTTCCAGCCCAAAGTCTGTTTTCTTTTCAATATGCAATCAAAATATAATGTCTAAAAAGCAATAAAATCACTTTCAAGATGCAATAGATATGAACACTGTCTCAAGAACTGAAAACCAATGGAAAGCATGTGACTAAGACTATTGGTATTATTTAGAGTCCTAGCTGCAGGCACCAAATTGGGTGAGAACTTCAGCATATATTTAAGCATTTTATGAGATCAAACAAAAATCATGATATCAAAAGATTAAAATGTGTCTAACCTGGAAGCTGTTTATAACATTGTAAAATACTTGTTTTATTTCTAAATATGATTGTTCCAACAACCAATGATTCTGACAAACATAAACACATACTTCATTCTCACAGTATTATGTGTTTTTAGTTTCCCAAATCAAATTGAAATAGATTGTCAATAAAAGCAAGAAAAAGATAGAGCATACTACCAGAAGAGATATGAGAGTAATATTCAATAGACAAGAAGTATGGAGTTTGAAAATATGATCTGGAAGCACATGATTTGAGCTCACGGTGAAGTATCTCTATTTAGTGAATCACATTTTTTTTTTTAGCTTCTGATCTTCACAAATCAATTGTATATAATCAAAATTGTTTTTAAAAAAATTATGATATTAAAGTGTATACTTTTTTCTAGCAAAGAAATGAAAGGACTATTTCTAAGGACTGAAGTTGTTGCTGAACCATATCAAAGTCCTGGAAAATAATAAGTTGGTAAACTTTCTTACAAGGCATTTATTTATTTAATTAATTATTCATTCATTCATTCATTCATTTGCAAATAGCAAACCTCAAAATGAATGAACTTAAAATAAATGAAATGCTAGTATTTTATTTTATGTCCAATAACATGTAAATATGTCTGTGTGCATGCAAATGTTTTTACCCAGATTTATGATTTCATGGATATAGAGAAAATCTATGAAGAAATGACTATAAGTGCAAATTAGCAACTTTTCTACATCTTAAAGAGTGTTAGAAAATTGTGAACCATTTAATTGGCGTGGCAGGGAAGGAGGGTAGAAATGCAATTAAAGGAACAACTCATATCTCTGTTGTCAAGTATTATAATCCCATTCCCATCAAACAAAGGCTCTATTCTCCTTTTCATCCTCTTTTTAAAAAATCTTTTGCAAAACAGTGAAATAAAACAAAGCAGACGCCTTTTTTCATGCCCATAGTTTCCTTCACTTGTCTCAGCTCATTCCCAGAAACAATATTCCTCACCCTATTTTTGAAAAGACTCTATCACATTCATATTCATTCATGGTTATCTGGTCTTGTTTTAGTCTTTACAATTCTTTATAAAGGCCAACCTGGTTAGTTCATTTGTTTATTTGTAATATCATTATTTTTGCATTAGTTTCTTTATTTAAATCTAATTTTTGTCTCCTAATTGAATCATCCCTAGTATTATCAGAATTTTTTTTTTTTTGGATGTCCTCCATCCCTGTAATGCTTTAGCTGAAATCATACCTACTGGGGGCAGAGCCAAGATGGTGGTATAGAAGAGCAAGGTACTGCAGCTCCCACATAGCTACCTCAAATACCCATAATATGTGACTCTAAAGAAATTTTAGGCTCCAAAACTAAAAAAATACAACTCCCGCTGAAGGCAG
>JAQQSV010011046.1:0-13109 GCA_028646515.1 Pseudochirops corinnae | reverse complement strand
ATGATGGAGGAGAGGGCAGGTTGTGGGGGAGGGTTGTTAGAAGTGCACATTTCTGTAAAGGGACAGGGATAAAGTAGAGAATAGAACAAGTGGGGGGTGGGATAGGAAGGAGGGAAATATAGTCAGTCTTTCACAATATATCTATTGTGGAGATGTTCTACATAACTACACATGTACAGCCTGTATTGGATTGCTTGTCTTTACAGTGGGGGTAAGTGATGAGGTAGGAAGGGAAAGAATCTATAATTTAAAGTTCTAAAATGAAATGTTAAAAAATATATATGTGTGTATATATATATATATTTATTATTATTATTATTTACACGTAACTGGGAATTAAGATATATAGGCACTGGGGTAAGGAGATCCATCCCATCCTACTGGAAAGTCAGAAGGTTAATAGGGGAGGATATAGGAGAGAGCAGATTGGGGGAGGGGGTAAACATGGGATCACTGTTTTGGGGTGGTGGGTAGGGGAAAGAGGGGAAGAAAATTTGTAACTCAAAATCTCATGGAAACTAAAGATGTAGACTAAAAATAAACAAAAGTTAATTTGTGTAAAAAAAATGAAAAATCATTTTTTTCAAATGTTGGTTCATTATAACCAGATACTTTTAATAAGGTGTAAATCAAGTGAGATCCCAAGCTATGGAAGTATATTTATCACTATCTCTTTGATATCTCTTAATCTCAAATGGTATGTGACTTGGTGAAAGATTACATTTCAATTTCTCATCTCCATTCAGGAGTTTCTATAATTCTGGAATAATTCTGCTTTTCACCGTATCAATACACTTATTAGAGTTCATTATTTCATTAACAGGATCGGTATCCAGGCCCAACAGAAAGAAAAAAATCCTAAAAACATTTTTATGTGCTCATCTTACATTCAGATGAAGATGTACAGATCTTATGCTCATCTAAATTTATTCTAATAATGGTTTCTAGCATAACCTAGAATTGAAAAGGTGAGTTTCAACAATCTTCAGTGTTACCGTCTTTGTCTTGAGCATGGTTAGTATTTTTTTTCTTTATAATCGGTAGCAGCTGTTGTGTTTTGGGTTTTTTTTTTGTTTTTTTTGTTTTTTTTTTTACTAATCTCAGTAAACATCCAAGTTCAAGGAACTTATACTTTTTCTACATGGGAAGTAATAGCAATACCCTTCACTGCAAGGTTCCTCTAAAGGTCCTTTTTGTTTTGTTTTTCTAAAGTTTAATTAGGCTATTTTGAAGCAACAGTGCATTAACTCCTAATGTTCTTTTTCAGGTTCCTTTTCTAATTCTTTCTCATTGTGAACTTTGAATGATTCTCAAAAATCTTAATTCCCTACACCAATATCTCAAACAGTTATTGAAGTGTGCGCTTCATAAGTTAGAATTCTCTAGAGGAATCTACAGGAGCAGCTAGATGGCTCAGTGCAGAGAGTGCTGAGCCTGGAGTCAAGAAGGCATGAGTTCAAATTTGGCCTCACACATACGCTAGCAGCATGACTCTGAGAAAGTCATTTGACCTCTGTTTGCCTTAATCCACCAGAGAAGGAAATGGCAAACCCCTCCAGTATCTTTGCCAAGAAAATCCCATGGACACAGGGTCATGAAGAGTCAAACATGACAGAACCACAACAGAACAATATCCATTCTTTAAAACCAGAATTAAAAATACGTCAAAAGAGAGTAACGAAGTGAACGAGTGCAGGGTTATTTATGCCAGTCAGTGTTTAACAACCAGCATGGGGGATGAAGGGTAAGAGTACCCACAGGATACACATGTGAGTTTTACTGGCATTGCTAACATTTTCACCCTTATTTTCTTGAGTTGAAACAATTTTAAAAATCCAAAAACTCAACCAGATCAGTAGCTTTCATTCATTTCAAAGGTGTAAATGCTCACAATGAAAATTTAACAGGCTCTCAGGAGCCTGTTGTTAAAAGGAAAAGTCCTCGTTCAGACCTTGCTGTGATTGATGAGGCAAACTCAGGAAAGGAAAGTTAAAAGGATTTTATTCAGGACACCAAGGCAGCTAGTAGTTAGAGCGCTGGCCAGTCTGAATTCAAACTTGGCACCTCTTGTATAGGCAGGAGTAAACAGCTTCCATATAAGGGCAAGACAGTCTTAACTGGTGCATGTTTCAATGAGGAGATGGGGTTAGTCTCCCCTCAGCTCCTCCCAAACTACAGCATCATAAGGAGATGGGATTAGCACTGGGGAGATACTTTTAATGCACCTGCAGGCTGGCTACACTTAGCAAAAGTCAAGCAAGTGGAAAACAGGATTCTGAGTTAGTGACTGATTTTACATACTGGAAGGGTTGCCTTCAACACAACCTGGCACAAAATCCAGCACTCAGCTAAGAGAAAAATAACTAAAAGTGGGGACACCAGCTCCATTTAGTTTGATCTGATAAAGGTCAGATGTTCTGAGTTGTCCTAGTGTCAACAGAAGCACACAGACGTGACCTGTGCTGCCACGAAATGAAATCATGTCAAAGTTATTGCTTGTAGTGAGTCATTTACATATCACTGTAGTTTCTGGGCTCACATCCCAAAATGCTTCCCAGAGCTTTCTCTCTCTCCCTCTCCCATCAGCAGGGCATTCCCCACCAGCACGCTGTTATTACCACCCTTACTTCCCCCTCTCTCCTAGAGACTCTAAGACCAAACGCCTCACTCTGTATCCATTAGCCCCATCCATCCTGAGATGGTTTCCCTATTGAGAAGGAAACCTGTGATGCTGTCTGGTTAAGCCTACATACCCCATTATTCATTTGGTTAGGTCTCAGAAGCTTTCAGTCTCTCCAGACAGGAGGAAAAGCAACCTGTCCTTTTAAGACACAACTCCTCTTTTGTTCATGGAATAAGCTGAATTGTAGCCCAACCCCATAGCTTTCATCCTTGGCATGTATTTCCCCTCGGTAGGAGAGGTAACAAGGGTTATTTCTACTAGGCAGAGTTAACAAGGGTTACAGTAACAAGGAGTTGCTCAAAGTTCTTCACGAAACAAGACCAAGCCTGTGTGGCAGGCTCCATTTACAATCCATGCAAGAGACTAAATCTGTCCTTGTCTGTCTAATGCATCTGCAACAGCTGTCTCCTACAGAGCGCCGATACCCAATGCCTGAATAGGCACTCTGTTGAGAAGCTACTTGTGACTAGTAGATTCACCCCACTCATATTTCACACGTTGATCAAAGGCAGAACAGGAGTGGAAGGGGAGGGGGAATGTTGTTCTGCAGCATATCAGCACTTACTGTCAAACAAGTATGGCTGGACAGGAGCCAGGGGATCCCCCTTCCAAGAACAGCAACTGTTCAATGGCTCTTGGAGACCCACCCTACTATATAATCATATATGGCATGCCACCACCTCCACAAGGCTTAAAATGGAGTATGCAGGGGCACAAAGAGATTGACAATGGACCAGTTGTGCTGCTTAGAGTGGTGGCCTACACAGATGGAACTGGTTAGGGGCCATGTGGCCTAAACTTGGTGCCTGGATTATTTTGGGTAGCTTTCAATATCACCTGAGGCAGGGGGTGAGGGGATGACTTACTCATTTATTTCAATAGTCTTTGTTAAGTCAAAGTAGTGCTGTCCCTTTGAGGCTTCTGGAACTTATAATGAAAAGGTATATATTTTCCTCTCATCTGTGATCAAGGACACTTGATTCTGTGTTCAAGCCATATGACTGAGAAGAAAAATGAAAAAGACGGTTGTAAAGGCACCAAATTTGCTTTTGTCTTGAGGAGTTTCAAATAGAATGGTTTCTTTTCTTCCCTACTTAGCATTGTACTGGTGCAGCAGTCAAGGACAATGATTATCTGCAAGACTGTCAGTCACTAAACGAAATGTCCCCACTTTCCTGCCACAATGTACACCACTCATTATTAGCCATTTGTGCCGCCTTCTGAAAACTTGAGGTCTAATTTGAAAATATCTTGAAAAAGGCAAGTTTTCGTTGAGCAGGCGTGATTCTTTTCTTCTAAATTCAGAAGTCAAGTTCCTTAAATGTGATTGATGTATCCACTAATTGAGCAGTATGAGAGAGGGAATAACTTGAATCCTGACATCTTATTGTACATACCAAATTCACTGACTCATCATGACAAATTCTTGATGTGGTTTTTTGTATCTACCTGAGAGATGCTAAATAATTATTTGTTGATTAACTGGTCATAAATAGATTAAAAGATCAATCGGCTACACACAACTAAAGAAGGACATTTGCATTAAAACTTCACAATTCCCCCGAACCTAGCTCTTGGCTATATGCCTCACTATTTATTCAGAACATATGGGTTTTGGCTCAACTGCAAACCATCTCCTCTTTTATTTCCTTGTATATTTTATTCCTGTGTATATTTTATTCATTACTATTGGTGATAGGTAAACTCCAAAGCTTTCAAGTTGTATCTAAACCACAGAAAACGTTTGCCATGGAAATAACCAAACCATCTGGTGTGAGCAATAGTTTTAATGGAGGGAATCATATCAGTTCATTATTCCATCTCTTTCTACCTTTATTTGTAAGTATAGCTTTCCAGACTAAAAGTCTTCTGATGAATTGTCAATGGAACCCATTAGCAAGGCCAAACCTTGGGGTTGTTTGCACTGTAGGAAACATGACCATTTCTTCATCTCCACCCCTTAAAATCCGTTGTTTCCTTCAAGACATAGATCAAGCACCACCTACTATTTGGAATCTTTCCTGATCCACCAAATGTTATTGTCTTTCCTACTATCAATAAATCACTATGATAGGACTAATGTCAATACCAGCCTCCTCTCCTTCTAATCCCCAATGGGGATTAGATTAGATTAGATTTTCTATAAATGGTAACAAAACCAAGACTTGATTGACTTTGGGGTTAGACTTAGACAAGGCTTAAGCTGTGCTTCCCTTGACACAGCTGGTAAGTCTGGAAACCTCTGACTATATTGACCTGACTTCATGGTCACCCAAGGGCACAAAAAGCCTACCTGAACCCTCAGATTTGGTGAATACCTTAAGACTATCTGAATTACCACATGCTGTCCTTCTGACCAGAAACATTTCCCAGTGGGGGAAGAGAGGGAAAGGCCACACATCCACAAATCTCATTTCTATTGTACCCTGATAAATATTATTATTAGAGATAGCCAGGTAGCACAATAGATATAGTGCTAGGAGTGGACTCCTAGAAGCAGGAGACTGAGTTAAAATCGAGCCTCAAAAACTTACTAGCCATCTGTGACCTCTGTCTGCCTCAGTTTCCTCATCTGCAGAATGCAGATAATAATAGCCTCTACCTCACAGGATTGTTGTGAGGATAAAATGAATTAACATACATAAAATGTTTGCAAACCCTGATGATTTATATAGTAATATAAATATTTGCTATTATTATTATCAACATTTTATTATTATATTTTTTCTATGTTAACTTTCAGTGGCCTATGAATGCTGAATCTGAACTAATAGTCTATTGACCTAAGCCAAGCCTGCCCATAACATTCACCATATATTTATTTTTTATATACCTATATACGTATAAGATGTGTCTTCTGAGACAATGTATTCTCCCTCAGAGCAGGGATCCACAGGTACCAGACATATAATAGGCAATTAATCAGTGATGCTTCACTGGTTATGAACCAGCTTGCCGAGACTTAAGCCGGACCTGCTCACAACCACCCACTACCTACCTCCCCAGTTTCTCTACTTTCCACCACCAAAGCCCATCCCCTTTTATACAGTATCTACTATGAAGAAGACGTAGGTGGGCAAGGCACTAGTTCAGCTTTCATTGCTCCATCACAAGCCAAATTGGAAATCAGATTTTTCAAGTTTTCATATCAAAAGATATGAACTTTTTTTTTGCACTAGAAAAGCTATAAACACAGAAAAACACATAAATGTAAGTCCTTCCTCCCTTTTTAGTTTGGTTGCTTGGTTTGTTCCCTCCCAGTATGTGGCAACATCCTAGAGGGGAAGCCAAAAGGATTCCCTTCTGAGAATGGGTCCTATAGCCTTCTTCTAGCTACAGACTCTCCCTTCCCCCTCCCCCCCATAAACAAAAAAGCAGGTGCCCGTTATATCTAGTCAAAGAAAGACAAGGGCTAGGAATAAGGGTGGCCAGTCCTTATATCTGTTTTTCTCTCAAAGCTCTACTTACCAGAGAGACACCACCTCTCCCCCCCACACCACACACACACACACACACACACACACACGCGCGCACACAGAGTCATGCATCGCACCACATGCATCTCACCCAAATCCTATGAGATTTGGGTCTGAAGAAAAGACTACAGATATAGCAGCTACCAGCTACAGCCTCCCTACTAATCTGCATGTCAGGGGACCTGACTTTTACCACCCCCCCTTTCTCCCCTGTCCTCTTTTCTGAAATCCTCAAAATTCCCAGTGTACCTTTGATGGCGGAAAGAAACTCTGCCCTCCAATTTTGATCTGATCTTATCTTCCCCCTTCCCAAACTGCGATGAAATACAAAGTCTTTGCTGCCAGCCCAAGTCTTGGTAGAGTTGTTATACTATTCTGCATTGGATCACACGTTTGGAAATTAGAAGCCTTTTTTTCCACACTCTAACATTGCCTACCAATTCAAATCACTAAAAATGCATTATTTCTACAAAACATATGCCCCTCCCCAATCTGTTGCTGATTGATACAAGAGAAAACTCTCCAACCCTATGCCTTTATTTGATTCGGGTTTTTTTTCCCTTCATCTTCTTGCTAGGGGCTCCACAGTTATATGCCACATTGGAACAGTATTCCCTTTAGAAACATGACACTCTTTCTAAATTTAACCCAATTAATTAGCAAGCAGGAATACCTATTGACTTCAGAGCTTTACACCACCCCCATGATTTTTAGGTTGCCAGTGGAAAGCAATTTCCACAAATAATAAAATTGGAAACTGGACAGAAGCTCATGGAAAACAGACATATTCCCACAAGTTGTTAAATGTTGATATTTCCACACGTTATGTCTACAATTAAAGTGCTTAGGAAATTCCATTTCTGCTTGGAAGCCCCCAAAATATCCAACCTTATCTCTTTTATCTTCCTAGTTGTTTTAAATTTAGAGTGAATGCTAAGTCAGGGAAAAGCAGAATCAAAAACTCTGCTGCCATCCTGCTGCCTGCTCCAGAGGACCATGATGTCCCAAGTGTCATTCATTTAACATCTGTCTTGCTTCTCTGATTTTTCTGGTCATGTTGAAGGTGTAACTATGATATACCATACTCTACTAGCAGAGAAGGACAAAGAATATTGAAGAGTTGCTTTAAACATTCTTATTCCACTAAAATTATGTTAAATTGTCCCCTCTATGCCATTTTTAAAGATATTGCTGATCACATTAATTCCAGATTTTAAAAATAAGTCATTTGATGTCAGAGGAGTGGTGTGTGTATGTGTGTGTGTGTGTGTGTGTGTGTGTGTGGTGTGTGCGTACACATATATGCATGTCTTGCTGGTGTGGTTTCTTTCCAGGCAGAAATGTCACTCCTTTCATATTGATCCAACTCAAGTTATTGAGGTGCTGTTCAGCATAAGTCAAATGAAAACACAAGACTATATCAATCATTGTGTCTTTAAGGATTAGACTCTTACTGTCAATTTTGGAGACCTTTTGAGGAACCATAAAAAAATGGCAGAAAAAAAGCCCTATAGTCTTTTCATGCCTGATAACAAGAGCATTGCTCAGACTGGAACCATGAGCAAAATGAAGCATTAAGAAAAATTAGCAAAACTACCAGCAGTCCAATGGTTAATTTGATGGGGACAACTGGTCTTTTCTTTCATATGTTCATGTATCCATCCATTGGCTGAACTCTTTCTGGAGCAAAAAAATAAAAACAGCAGAAAGAGATGAGAATGAGACTGAGAGATAGCAAGTGGTAGTAATAAGCTCATTCATTCATTCAACAATCATCTACTTCAGAGCAAATGTGTATTTCACTGTGCAGAGTGCTGGGAGAGTCACGGGTGAATACAATAAGACATAAGCCCTGCCTTGAGAAAGCATATTGCATGTGGGTGTTGGGGTGGGAGTGATGACAGAGATTCAAATTGCTAATTGTTAATTATCACTATCATTGAATCACAAGGCTTAGGAGTCTATCCAGGAATGCATTCCTTCTCTTCAGGCAAAACCCCAATTGAATCATTCCAGAATAAGGGGAGCTACTTTGTTTTCAAAGACTGTGAGTATAATCTGACTAAGAAAGTGAAAGCGGGGGACAGATGGTAGAATCTAGGTGTGTCAAGGTTAGGATCAGGGATTTTGCTGGTAAATGTTTAAGGACCAATTGCCCAAAAACCTAGACATGCTTTTAAGTCTGATTTACGTTATTAACATTTTTTTTTTCCATTTCTTAACCCTGGAGACAATCAACCAAAGATAAATCATGCCCTGATTTGCAATGTTTGGTGATTTCCAAGGTGTAAATGCTCACACTGAAAATTTAACAATCAGAGCTCGCTCCAAAACAGCCCAGGCTACAAGGGAATTTAAAGATCATCTAGATTCTAGTCTAAACTCTTTTTCAATAGGAAAAGAAAATGAGGACCTGAGAGGCTGTGACTTCTCCAACATCACACAGCTAGTGAGTGACACACCAAGAAAGCACATATCTCTGGATCGATAGATAGAGGCTTTTTATCTAATTTGAGAGTAGGATACTCCACTGGCCATTGGACAAAATGTTCAAATACTCGGGAATACCTCATAACACTCAAAATTATCATTGAATTTTATGTCATCTGTACCATTTGACTAGAAAGGAAGCACCACCCTCTCTTGCTGATGCTTATAAGAAGTTTGACTTCAGTATCTACGTTCTGATAGGCAAGATCTAATTACTGATCTTGTTCCATCTTAAAAGAAAAAAAAAGTAAATAAAATAAAATAAATCACAAACCACCAGAGTGTGTGTGTGTGTGTGTGTGTGTGTGTGTGTGTGTGTGATCAAAAAGACAATGGTTTGTGAGTCCTAGGTTCAAATCCAGGGTGTTTTTTTTAACTTTCATGCAGTCATGTAAATATGGAGAAGTCCTTTAAACTTTGTGGGTTTCCACCTCTGCAGCATCAATAGTGTGGGTAGTAATCCCCAAACTACTTACTTCACAGAATTCTAATGTTAAAGTATTCTATAAACATTAAAACTGTACCAAAATTAGGGTCCCTACTGTTCAGTCAACAAACACTGGGTACCTACTGAGTGTCAGGCATCTTCCAGGCTCTGGAGTTATAAAGACGAAAGTTAAACAAATCCTGTCCTCGAGGAGCTTCTCATTATCAATGTTTTTCAAAGTAGTGTTTACACAGTTGCATATTTCTTACTGTCAATAGAAAAAAAACCGCACCCTTGAAACATGACCTTATTTTGAAGCCTAAAAGGTCTATTTTTGTGGGGAAACATCGCCCTCTTGTGTACTTCCAAGAGATTACCATCTCAAACCATTTCTTTTTTACCTCATGTTGAATTTTCACAACTTTAGGCAAGAATGATTTGCTAAGAAAGTCAATTCACGTTCAAGTTCTCCTACCAATTTCTAGTGTCCATAGCTAGGGCTGGAGTTACCACAGCAATCAATCAATCCATTTCCCCTCAAGCCCTCTGCTACTTATTTATTAGAGCTAAAGTATTTCTTCTGGGCCTTCTCAATCACTCCTGCATTTCCTGGGTGAAGCACTTTTCAAATTCTGAGGGCTTTCAGATAAGAATGACAAAAGAACTTGGACTGAGTTGCTCTTTTAATTCTGCATTATGCCTCTGTACTGCCTTTCAATCACTTTTAGAGCTGTATAAATGAAACCACTGAAACACATTATTCAGCCTTCAGGGTCCCTTCAAAAAGGCAAGATCTCGTCTTAAAGGTACATGAAATTTTATGATACTGAAATCTTCAAATAAGCTTATGACCACAAAGATGTCTGATTTGGACTGTCATCCTCAGTGAAATGGATGACAAACTTTGCCATGTGCTTTCATTTAATTAGTCAAATGATAGTAGTCACAGCTCTCAGAATGTCATTAAGAGATCTGCAATGTCTTGATAAAATATCCCATCAAGACAATTAGGACAAAATGTTTCTCAGGCTAAGTACAGAGGAGGATGGCTCAACACAAATTTCTCTGCACTCTCACTTCTACTTCCAACATAGGAGAAAGGAAATTTTTGCAGGGATATGAATGGCCTTATTGAAGCAAGATTTGACAAGCCAGACATCAGGGAATTTCAACATATGCGAGTAATATTGCTGGAGCAGAGAGGAAAGCCGTCAGATCCCATGGAATTCAGTAGCTGCATCTTAGTGAGTGTGCCAGGTATCATCTCATATTCATCAACCCCTCTTTGGTCTATTGAATAAGAGAAAGGCATCATGAGTATCACCAAGTCCTCCCTATTGGCATCTCACTGAGTATACTGTACAATTATTCAGCAGTAGGCAGTAGGGCTGGATGTTCACATCATCCGAACTATGCATGGGGTGTCCTGCTGCCACTGTGGCTGGTTCTTTCCCATTGGCACAGAAGAGAACATGGCTTCAGACACAGCTTTCTATATCAATGTTAAGCTCTCAAAGCAGCCTGGAAACAACATCTACAAAGACGTGCAAATATCAGTATGACTAGCAACAGGGCATTCCTTTGGATTTCATGTAACCATATAACACTGTTCACTGACAGCACCAAAACGTGTTTGCTGAGTCTGGTTCTGGATTTAAGGAAGAGAGAGATAACTCATCTTATCTTGCAATTTATTCGTATCAAAATGAAGAATACTTCGAGGATATGTTTCAGTCTCTGATCCAGCCACGTAGATTCTTTTTGTCCTGAGTCAGGACACGCTGTAGAGCACATATAAGGCTCATCCAGAAGGTCATCTACCTCTCTATCTATTGTATATGTATAAATAGTAAGTATATTATATGTATGTGTATGTGTATGTGTGTGTATGTGTATATGTATGTGTATGTATATGTGTATGTATATGTATGTGTATGTGTATGTATATGTGTATGTGTATGTGTATGTATGTGTATGTGTATGTATATGTATGTATATATGTATATGTATGTGTATGTGTGTGTATGTATGCATATATGTATATGTATGTATATGTGTATGTATATGTGTATGTGTATGTATGTACGTGTATGTATACGTATGTGTATATGTATGTGTATGTATATGTATTGTATGTGTATGTATATGTATATGTATGTGTATGTGTATGTATATGTATATGTATGTGTATGTGTATGTACATATGGAGACAGAGAAGGAGAGAGGGAGAGGATGAGAGAGAGATGATTAAGGAAAAGGAGTGGTAGACTCGGTAAATAAACTCTAAGCACTTCTGAATTTGTCAGTTAGGACTCAGTCAGATAACCAATGTTGATAAAATGGCTTTGGTACTCCGTGCTTACATCTAGGATGGCGGTTCTCAACCTGTGGGTCACAACCCCTTTGGGGGTCAAATGACCCTTTCACAGGGGTCACCTAAGACCATCAGAAAACACATATTTCCAATGGTCTTAGGAGCCGAGACACCGCTCCTCTATCTGTCTCCAGGCGGGTCCGCCCACATGCAGATACACCCGCATACGAGTATTAAAGGGTCCTGGCATTAGGAAGGTTGAGAACCACCCATCTAGGGGATTCATCAGTCACTATAGCTATCTCTATCTATGTGTACTCCATACCTTCCTTTATAAGGAAAAGGAATGACCATATTGTCTCAAGGAGAATGACTTAGAAATTGACTCAAGTTGCTATCTGCAGCCAAATAAGCAATAAGACAGTATTGAACAGTTCTTCTATCACTAAGCACATGATGCTGAACAAATTATTTCATCTCCCTCAGTCCTAAACTTTAGGCATGTTCTCTCCCACATCTTCCTTTGTAGTCTCCCAAACAATGAGATAACTCTGCAATGCATGCAGCAACCTTATCATCAATATGTACATCCCATATGCATACTGCCTAGTATTCATCCATCCATTGGGAGGACTTTATTTTGACAAAGAAAAAAACAAAAGGATAGTGGAAGTGATACAAGTTTGCATGGTAAGCCAGCTACGAAGGGAAAAAAAACTTTTTTTTTTACCCTTTTACTATTTATGAAATTATGTTTCATGGAATTAGATGTACATCTTGCCATTGACTTGCAGAAGACCAGCTATGTCCTGGTAGCCTGTAAAAACAAATTTGCCAGCTCTGTGATACAAATGGGTTAGGAGAGCTTTGCAGAGTTAGACTCCTGGAAGTAGAGAAGAAAATCACCTACTTGAGGAAGAATCCAGTTCCTGAGAAGAATAAGGCTTTGTTTTTCCCCTTGATTCTCTACTGGACAAGAGGGAGGAAAGGGGGAAGAAAAGGAAGGATATGTCTTCTTTTCTAACCCCCTAGCCATGATATCTTATAATGGAACTACTTACCCATTAGGAGATACCATACACAGATGAGGCATATGCACTTACAGAAGGATTACATTTCTATAGTGTATCTTGAAACCTAGTGTAATGGTAATGGGAATTTGAAGATCTTCCCTGACCCCTAATAGGCCAAATGTAGTCACATGGAGCCTGCGGTGGGAGGAGTTTGCTGAAGGGTGGAGCAGAGCCCACAGGAATCTGGGAGTCTGAGCATTTAGAGCAGGAGGGAGGAGGAGATGCAGTCAAGGAAACATCTAGGCCTGTGAGTGTTTGTGGGAAGGCTAAAGGATGGCATGGCTCCCTGCTGTGCTATAGTATATTAACTTCTTTGTTGCTATGATGGATTCGGTTTCCTGGTATTGGAATTTGACTTTCTGGTGTCTGAATAAATATTTTCCTTCTGCCTTCTATATGGAGAGTCTATTATATTTTGCAATTCAGAATTGTGCCAGCATATTCATAGTTGCTGTTTGTACTGTGAGTATTGTGTTGGTGCTACACCTAGGTAATCGTCATCAACCTGGGGAACCAAGTTATTAGTGTGAGTTAGGGGGAAGGTAATTCCCAGAGGTGGTGCTACATATAAAATGATGGGGTTAGAGTTAGAGTATATGATCTTTTACATTCCTTTTAACTATAAGATGCTATAAGTAAATATAAT
>JAQQSV010011045.1:0-13109 GCA_028646515.1 Pseudochirops corinnae | reverse complement strand
AAAAAAAAAAAAAAAAGAAGGTGGGATTGCAGCTGGAACTTGGAGGCAGAGATGATGAGGGAGAACATTGCAGGCACTGAGGATAGGCTGTGAAAATGCCCCAAGTTGGGAGGTGGAGGGTCTTCTTCAAGGAGGCCAGTGTGACTGCATCAAAGAGGGGGAGTATAAGGTCTGAAATGATTGGAAAGGTTGTGAGAGTGGGGATTTGGGGGGGCAGATTATAAAGAATTCTGAATGACAAATAGGATTTTATATTTGATCCTGTAGTGACTCCGTGTAGGGAGCCACTGGAATTTATCAAGGGGGTGACATGGTCAGATGTGCACTTTAGAAAGATCATTTTGGCAACTGAATGGAGAATGACCTAGAGTAGGGAGAGACAAGGCAGGTAGACCCACCATAGGCTCCAGCAATAATCTAGGCATCAGGTAATGAGTGTACCACGCTGCACCAGGGTGGTGGTCGCCATGTCAGAAGAGAGAGGGAAGCCTACACACTAGAGATGTTACAAAGGTAAAACTGACAGGCCTTGACAACAAATTGGACATAAGGGGGTGTAGGGGTTGAAAGAATGAGGAGATAAGGATTACACCTAGGTTGCAAGCTTAGGGGACTGGAAGAATGGTAGTACCCCCTAAGGTAGTAGTTCTCAACCTTCCTAATGCCGACACCCTTTAATACAGTTCCTCATGTTGTGGTGAACCCCAACCATAAAATTATTTTCGTTGCTACTTCATAATTGTAATTTTGCTACTGTTATGAATCTATCTGATATGCAGGATGTATTTTCATTGTTACAAACTGAACATAACCCACCGCTGCCCTATGGTAATAAGGAAGTTAAGAAAAAGGGAGGGTTTGGAAGGAAGGATACTAAGTTCAGTTTCAGACATGTTGTGCTTGAGAGGTCTACAGAACATCTAGTTCGAGATGTCTGATTGGTATTTGGAGCTGGACTAGCGGTCAGCAGAGTGGTTAGAGATGAATTAATAGATATGAAAATCACCAGATTAGAGATAACTGAATCCTTGGGAGCTGATGAATAACCAAGTATAATAGCGTAAAGCAGGTGTCAGCAAACTTCCTATTTTTCCATGGCCTCCAATGTAAGAATGGTTTTTCATATTTTTCTTAAGTTTTACCATATTTAAAAATGTAAAAATACATTCTTTGGATTTGGCCCTCGGTCATAGTCTGCAGATGCCAGATACAGAAGAGGAGAGGGCCCAAGACAGAGCCCTGAGGAACACTCCTGGTTATCAGGTATGACCTGGATAAATATCTGGCCAAGAACTAAGGAGAGCTTTTGGAAAATCAAGAGATGTCACAAAAATCTAGAGAAAAGTATCAAAGAGAAGAGGTTGACTGATGGTGTCAAAGGTCATAAAGAAGTCAAGATGGAGGAGGATTGAGAAAAGGTCATCAGATTTGGCAATTAAGAGATCATTAGTAAATTTGGAGATAGGAGTTTCAGTTAAATGAGGTAGGAAGCCAGACTTTAGAGAGTTAAGAGAGTGTGGAAAAATGGTGGAGGTAACTATGGTAGATGGTCTTCTCAAATTTAGCCACAAAAGAGAAGAGATATTGGATGATAATCATAACAGCTAACATTTAACACTTCATGGTTTGCAAAGCCCTTTACTCAAATGATCCTCACAACAATCCTGTGAGGCAGATGCTTATAATTCTCATTTTACAAATGAGGCAGACAACAGGTAAGTGACTTGCTTACGTTCACAAATCTAGGCAGAGGTAGCTAACAGGGATAGACGGACTGAGTGACCGTTTTCTGAGACTAAGGAAGACACGGGCGTATATCTGCGGCCATTAGATAGGGAAAGACTGAAGATAAATGAGTAGGGATGATAGAACAATCTGATGTAGAAGAGGGGATGGAATTGGATCATTTGTGCAAAGGGACTTGCCTTGGCAGGGAGAAGGGCCACCTCACTATGTGGGAAAAGGATGAAGGAGGAGATACGGGCAGAAGGCATCTGAACGATGTGAAATGAGGAGAGCTCTTAGAAAAATTTTTTCAGTAAAACATAAGGCAAGAGTTTCAGGTACAAGACACTTGTAGAGGTCATCTAGCCAAAACCCTTCATTTTGTGGAGAAATAGTGCCTAGACTGAAACCACGGCCCTCTGCTACCAGATCTAGCAATCTTTACACAAACACAATATAGTGGATAGATTGCTGGACACAGCAGCAGAAAAACTTAAGCTTAAAGCCAGCCTCTGACACAAGTTACGTGACCTCCATCAAGTCCCTTAAATCTCTGAGTCTCAGTTCTATCACCTCTACAATAGGGATAGCAATACCTTTAGTACCTACCTCACTGGGTTCTTGTTTTTTTAAATTTAATGAGAATTTTTGTAAGCTATTTTGTCACTAGATAAAAGTCATTTATTATTATCTTTTGAGATTTAATAAAAAATCTTTGTAAGGTATATTGGCCACTATATAAACGTCAGTTATTATCACTATCTTTTTGAGATTTAATAAAAACGTTTTTAATGTATTTTCTCACTAGATAAATGTCAGTTATTATCATCATCATCTTTTGGATATTTATAACATAGGATGCTGAAACTTAACAGCTAGAAGGGACCTTGGAGATTATCTGGTCCAAAGAACCTGTGTGTGTGTGTGTGTGTGTGTGTGTGTGTGTGTGCGCGCGCATGAGGGTAGAAATATATATGTATATATGCATACATACACACACATAGAGAGATATACATGCACATATATAGAGAGAGAGATCCACAGATATGTATAGGGGTGAGGGTGGAAACTCTGATTATCTTACATGGGGAAACTGAGGCCCTGAGCCAGGAAGGCAAGGGTCCAAACCCAGGTTCTCTGACTTTAAACCTAATGTGTTCCCTTTTTCCTTCTTTCCTTGTTTTCTTCATCCTTTTTCCCTTCCTTCCTTCCACCACACCTGGCTGCTAAGACATTGCGCTCCCAGACCTGGGCGAGTGAAGCAGGGACTCATTCCGGGGAGGGAAAAGGAACAAATTCCTAGTGGTTCTTGTTATTATTATTAATTCCTATTATAATCGTTATTATTTAACATTAGTCTGCGGCGGGGAGTTCCCGAAATTAGTGACTGGCTTAATTACCTAAATACCCTGTGATAATCGTGACCGGGATCTTAGCATAGGGGTCAGGCTTCCCCTCCTCCTCCTCCGGCTGTTGCCGCTGCTGCTGCTGCTTCTGCATGGCAATGGGGACCAGCTCCGGGCAGTCCTCCTCCTCCTCTTCCTCCCCATCCCTGGGGCCACTTGCTCTAAGCATCACTGCAGGAGGAATGGGCAGACCGTACGAGGTACAGTCGAGCGCGAGGAGCGAGACTTCACTCATACACACAGCCCCAACCTCTCGCTGGGCACGCCGTCAAGCACGCTGAGCAGGTCCCACCCCCTGACGCCTGTACGCGGGGACGCAACGAAGTCTGACGCATCACGTCGTCCAAGGCCCTTTAGCCACTTCACACTCCCGGACCCAAGCGGAAGTGCGCTACAGCTCCTAGCGGCCCTCCTCCTAGCCCTCTGATAGCCACGCCCTGAAAGGCGACACGAGTCCCCAGGCGTGGCCACGCCCCTTCTTCCACGAATCCTATATAAGAGGCGCGGCGGAACTGTGAAGCCAGTTGTGGGCTTGTGGAGGGACTGTCCGTCGTTAGGTATTCTCTTACAGAGAAGGTAACGCTGCTCTCGCTGCTGCTTTCGTAGCTGTAACAGCTGCAAGAGGGAGGCGGGGTCTAGGCTGGGCACTGGACCAAGTTAGATGGAGCAGAGGCAGTGCGTGGGTGGACTGACCTAATTATTATTTCAAAAAATTTTAAGCCAGAGAACACGAGCTTTTTGTAAAAGAGGAAAGTGAATGACCCATTTTAAAATCCTCTAAATGTTGCAAAACCCACGAGGAGTATCTTGGTGTCTCATGACGGTGTAGTGGAAAGAGAACTGGACTAGAAAGGAAGGAAAACGAGCACTTGTTACATTTCTAATGTATTATGTCAGGCTGAGCTCTTTACAAATATTCTTTGCTCCAAACAACAACCCTGGAAATTAGATGCTATTATTGTTCCCATTTTATAATTGGGGAAACTGAGGCAGTCAGTGGTTAAGTGCCTTGCTTAGAGTCACAGTGGCTGAAGCTGCATTTGATCTCAGGTCTTTTTAACTCCACGCCCAGCTGTACCACCTGTTGTTCAGAAGTTTTAACACTTCCTGACTCCCAAGCCACTGCGCCCAGCTGCCCCTAAAGTGATGCCAAGCTATCCAATCTCACCGTTTTTTTTTTTAGTCATGTCTGACTGTGACGCCTTTTTGGCTTTTCTTGGCAGACATACTGGAGTGATTTGCCATTCTTTCTCCATCTCATTTTACAGATGAGGAAACTGAGGCAAACAGGCTTACGTGACTTGCCCAGGGTCAGTAAACTAGTAAGCATCGTTCGCCACATTTGAATTCGGGAAAATTTGTCTGCTGTAAGCTTCTCTGTCCCCCCCATCGCCCGATCCTTTGGCCAAAGCCAGGGTTCTATTTTAATGAACTCCAGTAGCTCCCAGTTCCCTTTAAGATCAAAATATAAAATCTGTTTTTATTTCAAAGCTCTTCATAATTTGCCCCTTCCTACCTTTCCAAGATTCTTAGACCTTACTCCACTCTTCTTACTTCACCCTCTCCCTACTCCAACTCTATCAGTCTCTTGGCTTCTTTCAAGTTCAAGCTAAAATCCCACTTTCTACAAGAAGTCTTTCCTGATCCTCATTGCTAGTGCCTTCCCTCTGTGGATCATCTCCAATTTATCTATTATATAGATTAGTATATAGTTGCATGTTGTCTTCCCCATTAGACTGCGAACTTTTTGAAAGCAACGCCTGTTTTTGCATTCTCTGTATCTATTGATTTGTACAGTGCCTGGCACATCATAATAAATGGCACTTAATAAATGTTTATTAATTTGACTTTTAGGCTGTGTAGTGGTTTTAAAAAAAATCAAACATTGCAAACCCTCTGAAGCATGTCATTTTGTGTCTTAAGACCATTTCTTGGCCAGTGAACTGGAAAGAGACATTGGACTGAGAATCAGGAGTGCGGTGGTGTATTGGTTAGAGTGCTAAATTCATAGTCAGGAATACCTGGGTTCAAATCGCGTGTCGACTGAGCCCATTCTTTCTTCCACTTTGTTACCTGTATGATAGTTAACCTAATATTGGCTTCTGAAATGAGGCCTTACTGTGAGGGCCAAGTCACTTAAACAGACTCAATTTCATTTGGTTTTTAGCCTTAGTTTTTTCACCTGTAAAATAAGGCGGGAGTAGGGGGCTAGCTAGATGTTCTCTATGCTTCTTTCCAATTCTTAACATTTGCTAGTTCTATACATTATGGAGTTTAGACCTGGAAAAGGACCTGTGACATTGAACCCTTCATTTCACAGATGAGGAAGACAAGTATTCCTTTTGCATTATTCCTAGGAAATTCCCAAACTCTTTTGCTTGTTGAATGAACATTCAAAATTCAGGAATGATAACAGAGAACTTTGATTCTTACAATGCCTTTTGCCTTATTTAATGAATAAATTAATGCAAAAGTTTTATCAAGCCTTTCTAGATGGCAGAAGCTTTGTGAAAGGCTGGAGACAGAGAGAAATGCAAGCAAGAAAGCCCTTGTCTTCAAGTGGCTTACATAATAATAGGGAAAGAAAACATATAGGAGAATGGTGGCCAGGAAGCAGTGTTTTAAGCAAGCAAGTTGTAGAGATAGTGATTTGCGTTGTGGAAGAAAAATTATTAATAGTATGCTCTGTATTTAGGCACAAGTCTGCTAGAAACTTTTTTTAAAAGTAATTTAGTCAGTATTCTAATCTAAGCATTGTTCTCTTTGGAGAGAGAAATGTCCAACTTGGCATAGCCTTCCTCATGCCCTTGGACATCTATTTATTTGATTGTTTATTATTAAGAAGATTTATTATCTCTCCTTTACACCTACCCACCCCCAACTGAATAATTAAAGAAAGAAAGAAAGAAAATCCTAATAACCAATATGCATAATATAGCATATTGTATTCTCACATTGGTCAGGGATATATCCCTAATACAAGACCTTTTGTTGTTGTTCAGGGACTCCATAGACCATATTTCCCATGGAGTTTTCTTTCTTTTCTATTTTTTTTTTTTTTTGCTGTCATGTTAAATTTTATATACTCTTTTAAAAAAAAAAATCAACCTAGAGCAAGTGACTTGCCCAAGGTCACAAAGAGGGTAAGGCCCAGAACAGTTTTTTTTAAATTAATTGATTTGTTTATTTACTTTTAGTTTAACAAGATTCAGTTCCATAATCCCTTGAGTTTCAAATTTTCTACTCTCCCTCTCCCCCCACCCCAACCCATGGGGTTTTCTTCATAAGGAAGAGTGGTTTACTATTTCCTTGTCTTGTGAATTGAGGCAAACAGAGGTTGAGTGACTTGCCCAGGGTCACACAGCTTGTAAGTGTCACATTTGAACTCAGGGCTTCCTGACTCCAGGCCCAGTCCTCTATCCACTAAGCCACCTAGCTGCCTCCAGGGACATTCTGAGATAACATTCATAGAACTCAATGGTGAAAATTTCTCAATACCCCACAATTTGAGGTTAACATTTTACTTTATCTAATGTAACAATAGTCACTTAATCTTTTCTGGAAAGCCCCTCCTAGAGAATCATTCTCCTAAAACCATTCAAAACCTCAGTTACCACTCCCTTCAAGGGCTGGAATTTTCTCTTTGTCTCTGTGTCTTTGTGTCTGTCTGTCTGTCTATCTGTCAGTCTATCAGTCTGTCATCCCCCCACCCCCTTCCCTTTAAATTACAGCTGTAAGCCCTTCTGGGACAAGGAAAAGAGGGCACCATTAGAGAAATCATTCTAAAGCCTTCAGGTAGAATCAAGAGCCTGAGTTACCACTGTGATTACTTTTTTAAAAAAGGAGTTCTTGTAGTGTATTTGGTTAAAAGAGAGCAGAACTTTGTTTCAGAATTGATAGTTAAAAAAAGACTGATAAGGGATTTCTCTTTCATTTATATGTGTGTGTGTGTGTGTGTGTGTGTGTGTGTGTGTGTGTGTGTGAAAGAGAGACAGAGACAGAGACAGAGAGAGATGGAGAGAGACGGGGAGAGAGAGAGAGAGAGAGAAAGAGAGTTCTCGTTTCTCTCATCCTTCTCATCCTTCCCCTTAGGACGAAAGCACCTTCAGAAAGGTACTACTGTATTTATTGTCATTTTAACCCCAATACCTAGCGCATGGTAGGCTCTTAATAAATGTTTGTTGAGTGATTGATGGCTATCACTGGCTAAACATCTAGGGCAGGGAAGCCATACTAGGAAGTAGGCCAAAGGCGTCAAAATGGGATGGAATAGCACTTAGAAATGAACATTCCATTGACCTAACACAGGATATATGAGAAAGCAATAGGGTTGGCCAAAATTCATACTCCAATTTATAAACTCATACTCCAGTTTATACACACAGCCTGGTCCTCCCTTTGACTACAGGCTACACTAAACAAGAAAGAAGTCAGCTGTGTAGTGTGCTTCATGAGCTAACTATTCAAATGGAAAAGAAATCTTTATCAGAATCTGGCTAAAAATGAGACTTCACAAAAGAAAATCACCAACTCAAAAGTTTTCCCTGTAGTAAAAGCGAGCCCTGTATTGAACAAGTAAAGTAATTGAGTCTGCTGTATCTGTCAACACTTTTCACCTACATTGTATTATGGCAGTATTTGTAATATTTAAATATTCTATTTGACCAACAGGGGAATTCCACTCATGATTTTATCTCTCTTTTCCTGTCCCCCATTCACCCATTTGATTTTCCAGGATATGTTTTTGAAAGGCCTTATTGGATTTTTCTTTACCTCCAGGAGAATGATAAAAGCTTTGCTTCACTGCCCAACCACTCTGGAAAGCAATTTGGAATTATGCTAAGAAAATGATAAAAAATGTCTGCCCTTTGACCTAGAGATACCACAACTATACATATACTCCAACAAGGTAGAAGACAGAAAGACCACACGTACACACAAAAAATATTAATAGCAGAATATTTTTATGGTAGCAATGACTGGTTGGGAAATGGCTAAACCGATTATACCTGAATATAATTAAGTAATGCTGTGTCATAAGAAATGATGAATTTATCTGAGTTTATCTTTTTGAATGTTTGTATGTAGATGTTTTTATATCGTCTTCCATATTAGATTGTGATTTCCTTAAGGGCAGGAACTAGGTTTTTAAAAATGATTGTTGTTATTTTTAACCTGTTTTTGTATTCCCAGGGCTTAGCACAGTGCCTGACACATTCTAAGTGCTTAATCAAAACTTGTTGACTTAATATGAAGAATTCAGAGAAGCATGAGAAGACTGATACGAATTACTATAAAGTTAAATAAGAAGAATCAGGAAATTATATATATATATATATATATATATCAATATATGTATACACACACATATGAACATCTATTACTAAGTGGAAAGAACAAGAAGACAACACTGAACACCATATAATCAAAATAACCAAACATGTCCCTGAAGAAGAGATACCCACTTCCCCTCTTTGAAGATGTAGGATGTTGTGAGTATGGAACATTGCATGTTACTGTCAGACTTAACTGACATTATAGTTAGCTTTTATAAGCTGCTTTTTCTTTTCTTTCCTTTTTTTAAATTCTTTTTTAGAAGGGAAAACTTATTGGGTAGGGAAGAGGAGAAAGGATACAGCTGGAAATGAAGGTCTAGTAAAATAAAAGAGATAAAAATGAAAAACAAACAAACCAAAAATCCCTCATCTCCGCTGTGGCCTGGTAAAGCTGTTCAGCAAGTGATCACTGACAGGATGCCTGTCCTTGACTCTCAGTCTTTCTGAAACCTACTATATTTTCTGAGAAAGGCAAGCCGGATCCATGATAGCTAAGCTGGAGTTTTTCAGCTAAGGATGCTTAGTGAGAGAAACGTGAAGAGTCCTAACCTGAAAGTACCTCCTTTTCCTGCATGAGCAGGAGTTAGACCTCCAGTGCTTTGAGGATAGTTGATGCCTTGCTTTCCTATCAGTTCATTTTTGTCGTATCAATAAATTAGTCCTATGGGAGTAATATGAGCTCATTATACATAACACTTTTCTTTCCAATTTTTTGTTTTCTGACAATTGCTTTGGGAATTTGAAGGTAAGTCCAGTCATCAGTTTCAGGTTTTCAGTTTTTTTAAGAATCCAGTCCCTCTAGGAGCAGAACAGAAATACCATTCCCCAGCCCCATCCTTCCATCCCCCCAGCCCATTGCCTCATTTCTTTCACTACGCTAGTCAAGATTGTCTTCACTACAGTGTAGGTACTTAAACACACAAAAAAAATACAATGTAAGTACTGTACAAATCATTACAAAACTAAATATAAGGTAATTTAGTTGTTTTCTCCTCTCCTCAATTTGTGAAATATACTGTAAAGGACAGACTCAGTGGACAACAGTAGAACTACAATAGGGAAGGAAACCTCTGGGTTTCAAAATGAACTCAGTTCCTCTTATCTAGTTATGGTGAAAAACAAAATGAGTGATATGGTTATACATTTATTTGACAATTTCCATCAAGTGCATTTGGATTCACTAGGTAAAACTATGCAAGGCAGCAACCAACCACTGGTTGCTAGCCTACACACTTTCATAGAGCTATAGTAACAGTATTCAAACATAAGATATGGTCTTCTCTTAATTTATACTGCAATAAGGAAGTGAAGCAATAGTCTCACCCCAGGAAACAGTAGGTGGCTAGATTAAATCTTCCCAGTTTCTTTGGAGGTAATTTAACTCCTTTGACCCGGATTCTGGATCCTTCACCCAGAAAAGTAGGGACTGCAAGATAGACACAGCTACCTGAACCATGATATCATGGAGGAGTACAGCCTTTGATGCCAAACGCTTATCTGACTTACTCATAATTGAAGTATTCAAAGGCAGCTAGAGTTTGCTCTCCCTCAATTAGAGCTTCTGGCTTCCTTTGTCTAATAGTATAAAGCCATATGGTTCCTAGAGTCTGTGGACCATGGGGGTCAGGCTCTCATTGTCTAGATGAAGCTCTTCTGCTAGGAGCAGTGACCAGTACATTTTAACTTTCTTAAGCTAAAGATTGGAGTCCCACGGATGACTGGGAAGTAGGTGTGCACATCTTATTATATCCTCTATGAGTATGTACATACTATCTATATGCTATTCAATAAAGCATGTAGTTAGCTTAAGGGGGTGGGGGTGGGGGTGGGGAGCTGTCTCTGTCCCTTGATATTCCAAACCTAACAAGGACTACTTGTGTCTTATACAAGCACAACCCTCTACCGTTCCTTGACTGGACAAAATTATCTAACTTTCCTTTTGTACACAAGGGACATCAAAACCCATATCCTCTGGGTCCTTGTCCCAAAGGCACTCTAAATTTCCCCCTATAGATCTTTTCCCTTTCTAGAGATCATGTAGTAGAAATAGCACTGGACTAGTTTTTAGAAGGCTTGAAATCTCGGCTCCTCTGCTAACTAGCTATGTGATGTTGAAGTTATCTAACCACTCTGTGCTTCAGGTTTTTTTCATCTATTAAGCAAGGGTTTTGGATTAGATAGCCTCTGTGATCCTTTCCAACAATGACATTTTATGACTAAGATTCTGAGTTTCACAGAATTAGAGCTGTAATTAAGAATTTTTGTGACTGGGGTAAGAGGATGATCAGAACAGTGGCAGAGAGAGGAGGCTTTCCCTGGATAGGTAGGGAAGAAGTGGGCACAGGAATAGTGCTAACAGCTTCTTTTAAATTTTGATGCCTTGAGACAAGGACCTTCTGCCCTACCCTAGCTACAACTCTGCATAGACAAAAAGAATAATTTAAAGGCTACAGACTTAGGGGTGTTGCTACTTCTTTAAAATGTGCTATCAGCCACATAGGGAATTGAGCAAGACTGTGGCTCAACACAAACCCACTTGGACCTCTTAAAAAAAGATTGCCACAATTTCCAACAGACAATGGACCACATACAAAAGACAATACATTTTTACTTATGTAGATAAAAGTGAAATGTATAGTTTATGTTTGTACAGTAAACAATGTTGGAATGAAACTTAAAAAATATTTTCCTTTTCTCCCCCATTGTTAAAGGAAGCTTAAATTTTTCTATGACAAATGTTGTTTGAGATAGATAGATAATTTTTTTGCTTTTTTTGGAGGGAGGAAGGCAGAGCAATTGGGAGTGACTTGCCCAAGGTCACAGCTAGTAAGTGTTAAATGTCTGAGGTCAAATTTGAACTCAGGTCCTCTTGACTCCAGGTCTGGTACTCTATTCACTGTGCCACCTAGCTGCCTCTCGTTTGATATTTTGATTTTGTTATAATTTTAAATCTGTAGTTCTGTTGGAAACCTTCTAATAAATGTTAACAATTATTAAAATGCACAATCCAAATAATACCCAGCATGTCCATTCTATTTTCCTTTTCTCCTGCTGTTCCTGATAATTCCCCACAAGGGCGTGTCCAGATTAAATTGAAATACTCTACTAAATCAAAGAGATGGTAACAGTCACAAAGTCTATTAGTAATTAGCATCTAGACTTGTCTTTCAAATAGTTACTTTTCACTTGCCAGCCTGACCAGAATGAACAACGATTTAAGCCAGTTCAGAAATAAAATGCATTTTCCATTTATTTGAGCTCTGCAGTCAGAGTTTATGTTTGAAAAGGAAGCTTATAAAAATTTTAAATCATGGAAAATTATTTTTTCCTATATCCATTATGTGTTTTAATGCCTCTTATATATATGTGGCAACAGAGCTGAGTTTAAAGATTAATATTTAGGAATTCTCTCCTATTCCAATTCATCCTGCTTTCAACCATCGTCTGCCCATTCCCCCTCCCCCAATATTCAGTATTCCTTTTCCTGCCTAAGAGCCTTAATCAGGAAGCTTTCCCAATGTACACTCTTCAACTCACTTGTCACCTCAAGGCATTTTAATAATTATTGCATGTTTTTTTAAAAATTTGTACTCATGAATCTAATCACTATCAAAATTTCGAGATATAAAGAAGTGAAAGGATAGAAGATTGTTTAATAAATTGAACTGTTTATATAGTTGGGTATCTTAAAGAAATATACATTAAGTTTAATATAGCAGTGACAAAATTGCTTCATTTGTATCTCCTTTTATACTTTTTTGTGTGTGCACATTTAAAAATGTTTTATTAGGGAGGGTAGGTGATACAGTGAATAGAGCACCAGCCCTGGAGTCAGGAGGACCTGAGTTCAAATTTGGCCTCAGACACTTAAACACTTACTAGCCGTGTGACCTTGGGCAAGTAAGTCACTTAACCCCAATT
This sequence comes from Pseudochirops corinnae, assembly GCA_028646515.1. NCBI lineage: Eukaryota > Metazoa > Chordata > Mammalia > Diprotodontia > Pseudocheiridae > Pseudochirops > Pseudochirops corinnae. Next base: position 721 of record JAQQSV010011045.1, on the reverse strand, counting down.
GCTCTTCCAAAAAGCAAAAAAAAAAACCTTTTACTGATTTTTTTTTTCATATATCTCACTATCCATCAACCTACCTGTTCCCAACACCCAGAGCAGAAGTCTTTCCCTGTACAAGTATATACATAAATATACACATTTACGCACGTGTGTATATGTGTAAATACAGATAGATCTATACCTATATCTACTCATTTTGCTTGACAGTATGAGTTCATTGGGCCATGTCTAAGAATGCATATATGATTCTATACCTCTAGGCTGTCAACTCCATGCTAAGGGGTATGTTTCATCATCTGTCTTTTGAAGCCATTATTCACTGCTTTTGTCAGTTCTAAAGTCTTTAAAAGTTATTTCCTCTTATGCTATTGTAGTCATAACATAAATTGTTCTAGCTGTGCTCACTTAACTCTGCAAAAGTCCATACAACTCTTCATGCATTTTTCTGAATTAATCATATTGATAATATCTTATAGCATGATAAAATTCCATTACATTTGTAAAGCACAATTTGCTCAGCCATCCTCCAATAAGGTAGATGTCTATTTTGTTTCCAGTTTTGTGTTGCAATAAAGATTCACGTGTATGTGTAATGCCATGCACCAGCAGATTCCCAAAGGAATGCTACTGTGAACAGCTTTTAGAGTTCAGATTACAAAATATAATGAACACTCTGTTTATTCCATTACAAATCAAAACAAACATTCAAAACATTATAATATTC
>JAQQSV010011044.1:0-13109 GCA_028646515.1 Pseudochirops corinnae | reverse complement strand
ACCCCCTCATTTTACAGATAGGGAAATTGAAGTTCAGAGAAGTTCAGAGACATGAATTGACTTGGACAGGGTCCTGTGGGTGGGAAGCAGCAGACTTAGTGATTCACACTCATTTTCTGTGACTGACTTTAAGCTTACTGTACTTTACACTTTATCTAAACATCTCTGAGTCTTCCACAGGCATTACTAGGGTATAATCTTCCTTCCTTTTCCTAGTCAACATCAATGGAAATCAAGTATATTTCCCTAGGAACCAGGACAGAAGATTTGTATATTTAACATGCTATATCAGAAGGGTTAGAGGACTTTTTGAAATCAAAATCCTAGAGAAGAAATAATTGACACTTTTATTTGGTTCATCCTATAAGGGCTTCTTAACAGTTAGCACCTTCCTTTGACTCCATGACTGTTTTTTCTTCCCAAAGTACTAAAAAGTACTAAAAGTTGTACTAAAAAGTACAATCAAGAGGAATGTTTTAATCATGTCACAACTCAAAAAGTGGCATAATAGATAACTTGGAATAATAACAGCAAACATATCTACACATATGCAGAGAGAAAAAGATATCTCTATATCCATTTCTATCTACCTATACACACACATGTATGCACATATCACGTTAAGGTTTTCAAAGCATTTTACATTTACAAATTAATCTTGTGATTAATTTACATATTAATTTATATAATTAGTAATTAATAATACTATTATTATTTTACTTTTATAAATGAGAAAACTATGGCTAGATATATATTAAAGGATCATAGATACTTGCTAAGGATCATAGACCCAATAAGTATCTGAAGCAGAATTCAAACTCAGTTCTTTTTCTCTTCAGGTCTAGTAATCTATCTTATATGTCACTTATATAAGTGAATTGTATAGAAGGGACATGATAAGTGAAACTAAGAAATGGCCCTTTAAAATGGTTCCTGAAAACAGATTGTTTTATTGGTTGTTCATTCATAGTATGATTTCATTATATGTTTTCATTACTGTTTTTTGATGTTGCTTTAACAACTGAGAAGCAAAGTAATGTAATAGATTGAAACTGACATAACTCTAAGAGTCAGAAAAATTTGGGTTTCAACTTCTGTCCATGGCACATAATAGCTGTGTGGCCCCTTCATCTCTCAGTGCTCCCAGGCAGTACCTCTCCTACAAGATACATAGCAGAATGCTTGTCTTCATTGAACGCAAGTGTTTTCTTATCAGAAGTTGTCTACTTTTTTTTCTTTTGGGAGGGGGGGAGGTAGGGCAATTGGAGTAAAGTGACTTGCCCAAGGTCACACAGCTAGTCTTTGTGTTAAGTGCCTGAGACCGGATTTTTATCACAAGTCTTCCATGCCAACAAAAGTGCAGCACCTCCATTCTGTCTACCCCTTCCCACACTATACAGAACACAAGTAAACTTTAGAATAAAACTCCTCAAAACTTTTTACAGTGGCCCAAAGCTTTTGCCATGAAAATCAAAATATGGCAGAAATCTCAAAACAAAATCTTTTAAAATGTCACCAAAATATGTTTTTCTAACTAAATAAATTTTATTTCACATTTAATAACATTAATACTAATTAAGAAAAAATATGTAATCTTTACTGTGTAACCCTTTTCACCAACAAACGTGGGGTGGGGCACATGATAGATTATAGAACTGTTGCTGAAAGAAGGAAATAAATGTGAGATATATCTTGGAGCTAGAATCTTGACCAATGGTGACTCTATCTGAGGGGAGAGGGATGAGTCATGGTTGACTGAAGTTTCAGGCCTAGTTGTTTGGAAAGGATGATGTCAGAATATGTAAGTTTAAATCCTTCTCTGCAACTTATTTTGTATGTTATACAAATAACTTAATCTCTCTGGGGTTTTATTCTCTCCTTCCTTCTTAAAAGAGGAAGCACTTTTAGTTTTTTGGATAGGAATCTGGATGGTGTCAGCCTTGAGTTTGAATTTCATCAAAAACACTTATAGCTTACTGTTAAGCAAGTCCTTTATGTCCTCCATATGCCCATTTCCTCATACATAAAATAAGGGGACAGACTCTAGGTGTAAGGTTACTTTCAGCATTTCTCATAATCATCCCACACAACCATTCCAAGAAGCCCTTCCTTCTCTCCTTTTCAATCTATGAAAAGAATTAGACAGTAACATCAATTATTGTTTTGGGCACTATATAAACAAAACTTGAGACAAGCTCCTAAATTCAGGACTAAATGCTATGATCTGGGTTATTCAGTTCTCAAAAGTACTTGAGTTCCAGTGACTTGAATTACCACTGAAAACCTATTGGTGGTGCTAGTGAATCCCTAGTCTAGAAAGTTCATGAGCCAGAGTAAGAGAACATAGGTCTAAAATTTTTATACTGTTGTCCTTAAGAATAAACAATAAGCCAAGATTCTACCCACACACACACATACACATATATATTGTATTTAGTAAGCAGTACTAATACTGTTTCAGCCCTTTCATCCCTATTTGAGGAAATATAGAGAGAGCTAGATATGGAGTCAGAGCACAAGAATTCAAATTCTAGCTCTACCATTTACTACCTGTGGGACCAGAGACAAATCACTTTAAGTCCTTCTGATTTAATTTCCTCATCTACAAAATCAGAAGTGTCAAACTCCAGCTGTGGTGATTTGTAGCAGTAAAACTATAGCCTAAATCAAATTAAAATATAGTTACAAAATTCTTAACAATAGTAAATTAGATAACTTTTTTACCTCTCTTTCAGGTCTAAGCCCATGGTGCTATAAGACTTTGGTTATTTGCTAACAAGTGTTCTCCAAGGGAACAAAAAATAAGGGACAGCAGTACCTGTTTTTTTTTTCTTTTTGAAGGAGGGAAGGTAGGGCAATTGGGGTTAAGTGACTTGTCCAAGGTCACAGATAAGTGTGCACATGTGTGAGTAAAGTGTCTGAGGCTGGATTTGAACTCAGGTCCCCCTGACTCCAGGGCTGGTGCTCTATTCACTGTGCCATCTAGCCGATCCAGTACCTCATATTTTAAGATATATTGTAGTCATTTGTATTTCCCCTCTTTTTTGTTTTCCAATAGGGTAGTATTTGTGCAGATAAATTCATTGATTCAACAAAGATTTATTAAGCATCTATGTGTTAAGCACTGTGTTAAGTACTAAGGCTACCAAAAGAAACAAAACTCTTAAAATAAGAGAACTTATATTTAGTAAGGGGAAGCAACATGTACATAAAAAATTAAGCGCAAAGTAATATATTCAAAGTACAGAATAATTTCAGATACACAGCATAGCAACTTAGGGGATCAAAAGTCTGTATAGGGGCGTGACAATTGAACTGAGTTTTGTAGAAATACAGGGAGCTTTTTCTTTTTCTTTTTCTTTTAGACTTAAATACATAACAAGAAAAAGAAAGATTATAAAATTAAATATTAAAACATATAAAATAAGAAAAGAAAAAATGTTATGTGCACAGAAGAATGTAAGAGAGGATTCAAAATATATAGCAATAAATTTCCATTTCAAGAAACACTGTATATTAAATACTATATGTTATGTTGAGAGCTGTCCATCTTTTCTTTCCTTCTTTGTGGGTTTTTCTTAATTCTCTGCTGCACACTTTTTTTACTTTGTTCTTTTTTTCCCTACCAGGCTACAATGAAGCATGGATACACACACATAGAGACACACATGCATATATGTTTATATATACATGTATGCGTATATGCATATATGCATACATATGTATGTGCGTATGTGAATATATACTTCCCCCGAATAGATTCTACTCTTAATCTTTGTTTTTGTTTGTACATATCTCTTATTTCGTATCCCTCATGACTTCTCTACTGTATTTATACCAGCTCCCTTGCCCTCCTATTATTTAGCCTCCCTCCCTCCTTTATCCTCCCCTTCCCATTAATCTAAACTCCCTTCTATAGCCCCTGTAACCTATTCCCTCACCCTGACCTCAAAAGTTCCCTCCTTTATCTTCCCTTAGCATTTCATTTCTTTTTAAATTTAGAAGACTTTTATATTCTTCTAGATATATATGTATTTTCCATCTTGAACCCATTCCCAATGAAAGTAGGTTTCCAAAACTAACACCCCTCCTCCCCATCTAATTCCCCTGTATCAGTTCTTCCTCTCATGCCTCATTAATATAAGATAATTAATCTCTTTAGCTCTTCCTGAACAGCTTTATTTTGAAGTCATATCATTTTCATGTCTATTGCAGTCTTGCTTATGAACTATCTAATTACTAATAACAATCTTAGATAGACATTTTACATACATAAAAGGTAAACAGTGTGTCCTTACTTTATCTCTGGTAATTAGTCTTTGATGTACTTTATGATTCACTTGAATCTTGTATGTCAAATCTTCTATTAAGATCATTTTTTTCAATTCATTCAATATATGCTTAACTTTGCTGGGTATGATATTTTCAGCTATAACTCCAATTCTTTTGCACTTTGATATACAGTATCCCAAGATTTGTAGTCTTTTAGTGTCACCACTGCTAGTGTAATTCTAATTGTAGCACTGCCATGTGTACATTGTGTTGTGTTTTATTTTTTCCCTTGTTGCTCATAATACTTTATCCTTGAGCTGGTGTTTTCAGATTTTGTCTATAAGATTCCTGTGGGTTTTCCTCATAGGATTTCTTCCAGGTATTAATCAGTAGATAATTTTCTATTTCTACTTTCCCCTCTTATTCTAATACTTCAGGACAATTTCCTTTAATTATTTCTTGTATTATGGTATCAATACATTTTTTGATCATAGCTTTCAGATACTTCAATTATTCCTATGTTTTCTCTTCTTGTTCTGCTCTACAGATCAGTTGTTTTTCTTATGAGATGTTTCACATTTTCTTCTCTTTATTCATTCTTTATATTTAGTTTTATTGTTTCTTGATTCCCTAATTTTGCTGGTTTACCTTTGTCCAATTCTGATTTTCAAGGAGTCATTTTCTCCCTTAAGATTCTGGATCTCCTTTTCAAAATGGTTGACTTTCTTTTCATAATCTTCTTTTTCTTAGATTCTTCTTTCTTTCTTTCTTTCTTTCTTTCTTTCTTTCTTTCTTTTTTCTTTCTTTCTTCCTTCCTTCCTTCTTTCCTTCCTTCTTTCTTTCTTTCTTTCTTTCTTTCTTTCTTTCTTTCTTTCTTTCTTTCTTTCTTGTTTTTTTAGTTTTTCTTTAATCTCTCTCATCTTATTTTTTGTTTTGTTTTGTTTTTTGGACTGGAGAAGGCAGGGCAATTACAGTTAAATGACTTGCCCAAGGTCACAGGGCTAGTAAGTTTTAAGTATCAGATGCTGGATTTGAACTCAGATACTCCTGACTCCAGGGCTGGCATTCCATTCACTGCACCACCTAGCCACCTTTTCATCTGATTTTTAAAGTCTATTAAAAAATTCTTCTATGGATTATTTTTGGTCAAATGCAGAAGATTATTTGACATTACTTGTTGGGGTAGAAGAGGGTTTCTTTGCTTCAGTCTCTTCCTCTGATGACAAACCCTGGTTTTCTATATTCCCAAAGTAATTCTTTTTTTATTTTTGGCTTTTTTGGAGGGGAGAGGGTAAGGCAATTGGGGTTAAGTGACTTGCCCAAAGTCACATGGCTAGTTTTTGTGTTAAGTGTCTGATGCTGGATTTGAACTCATTTCCTCCTGATTCCTGGGCCAGTTCTCTATTCACTACTGCCTAGCCTAGCCCCGCCCCCCAATAGTAACTCTTTATGATTGGATTCTTTCTCCTTTGCCTCTGTGTGTGCGTGTGTGTGTGTGTGTGTGTGTGTGTGTGCATGGGTAGATAGATAGATGGTAGTTCTACCATCTATCTATCTATCTATCTATCTATCTATCTATCTTTCTATCTATCTCCCTATCTATCTGTTTTGTAATCCCTTCTAATCCTGACCAATGGAGGATGCTGCCTTTGGCCTGAGATCCTTCTTTAGTTTTCCCCTCTCCCCTGGAACCTAAACCAAGACCTCCAGCCTCCTATAAGTACTCACAGCCAGTTCCCCCCACTGCTTCTGCACTCACCTGCCTTGTGCTGGTTCCTTCTCAACCTCTGTCACTTCTCAAGCATATCTGGGTCTGGTATTCCTTGTCAGCAGAGGTTCCCTTGATATCCTCTGGCTCAAAGGTCCAACTCCCCTCTCTCTCCTGGAAGTAAAAATTTGTATGACTGGGGCTGAGGCAGCCTCCCAACACACCTAACCCTAAGACTTGTTGCTTGTTGTTTAAGCAGTCCCTGATCTGGATGTGTTTACCCTTTTAATGCCAAGCAAAGGCAACTTCCAATGTTCGGATTACCAGCATAGCAAACCCCATTTCTTCAGCAAAACATTCACAGAACAAAGAAAGTCAAAATACAGTGTAACTCATTCATTTAGCAAGTAAGTTCTCAATTCAATTGCAAAGTACCAAGGTCCACATATCTCACCACTGATCAGTAGTCAAAATAGCTCACTTTGGGGCAGTGCATTCATTTAGTCTCTTCTCAAAGGGAGAATAGTTTCCAATCATAAACAAAGTACATTTATTTGGTCAATCACTGAGCACAAAAAGGCCAAAGGTTTCCCACCCCTGGACACTATTGAATTACAATACCATCTATTAACACCAAGCACTTTTTCAAAAGGTGCAGGAGGGCACAAAAGGCCATCTACCTTTAAGTATCATGTCAGCATTGAAAACCCAAGGAAAGGCCCTTCTTCCATCTTCACTCCAGGCAAGCCCTCAGCAATTTCAGTTCCTGGCTCAACAAAGCCATAGCCAATATCCTCATCAAGTCACTCTCTGCCTGTAGAACAGTCCCAGAACACCTGAAAACATCAGCAAAGCCACCTTCCAGGATTTCTGTAAACATACCACAAGAAAATCCTCCTTCAGGGCTTCTGAACCAACAGTAGGGTTCCAGGACCTCTACAATAGCAGCACTGTCCTTCAGTAGCCAATGAATTGGGCAAAATAACATCAAAACAGACAGATAAAATACTGTCATTACAGCCATGCCTCCTCAGTTCTTGGCATCTCAAAAGTCCTGGGCAGGTCCAATGGGCTCTCAGCAGTCTTTCTCTCAGGAACTCAGGCTCCACAATACTGGATTATGCTCTCCCAAAGTCCTTCTGGCCTTCTCTAGGCTTGGGCCTCTCTCCCAATTCATGGTTCCTCCCAGTTCAGCCATCTTTCCTCATGTCAACAAGTCCATCCCAGAAGTGGGATTCACAAGCTCTGGGTTTTAACACTCAACCCCAAAACCAAGCCAGTATAGGGGCATCTCCAAATTCTATTACCCTTACAACACTCCACAGGACCAAACCTTGTCCAAGGATTTTTCTTTAGATATTCTCCAATATCTCCAAGTACCCCAGGAAATCCCCTGTTATACCCATTCTCCTATTTATTATCATCATCATTATTATTATTATTATTATTATTATTATTATTATTACCATTTTATGTTTTCCCTGAGGCTCTGTTTTATCTCTTTTGTGGAGCAAAATCTTGAGAACTTGGAATTTCCTGTTCTATCCCACCTTCTTCCCAGAATCTTCTCTTCCAGGAATATTTATAATAGGTAAAAGTAGAAAGGAAATGAGTTTAAGTCATTAGCAACAGCCTATGGAAAGCAAGTAGATTAACAATGGAAAGTCATGTATAAGGAATAGAGGAAGTGATTTTTTTTTTCCTAAAATACAGAGTTCTTGAATAAGACTAATATGCAATAATCCTGGAAATATAGCCTGGAGACCATTTATGAAAGACTTTAAAAGCCCAAAGGAGCATTTTGCATTTTGTCCTAGAAGCAAGAATGACTGGAATTTCTTCAGCATGGAAGTGACATGTGCAGATTCCTGCTATGGGAAGATGGTTTTGCTAGTTGTGTAGAAGATGTATTGGAATGTTGAGACAGTTGAAGACAGAGACCATTTCAGAGTCTTTTATAAGACTCTGGATGCAAAGAGGGTGGTAAAATGAATGTAAAAAAATAGATGCCTACTATGTGCCAGGCATATTCATGCCTGTTTAAATATTATCTGAGTTGATTAGGTATAAACTGATGAGGGCTTGAAATTGTGGTGCAAGGTGTGAGAGTAGAGTAAAATGTATGTGAGAGATATGGGGAATGGTGAAAGATCTATCTTCCAAATGTTTGCCAAGTGATTGGGTAGGTCTATTGAGTGAAAGTGAAGAGTCAGGGGATAAATGGTAATTATGATTCTGGGTAACAAAGGATACTGATTTCTTAAGAAATTGGGGATTTAAAATAGAAGTGGATTTTTTTTTGAGAAAGGTAAGTTTTGTTTTAGAAATATTGAATGACATGTTTATGGAATGTCTATTTTGAAATGTACTAAACTCCAGAAGAGAAATGGGGAAAAAGGGTTTGCTTGACTCTTTAGAGTCAATAGAAGAGATAGAAGTCTTATAGAAGAGAACAAATATGAGATTCATTTCGAGGATCAAATCTACAAGGCTATTAGAAGAAAAAAAAAAACAAAAAAACAGAGGTACAAGTCAGGGATGCCTGAGGTTTCATACCTAGTTCATTAGGAAGGATTGTGATGCCCTTAGTAGTGTTTCACTTAATCACTTTTTGGCTTTAAGAACTAAGAGATTTGTTTGTTATCTCTTTGTAATTTAGCCAGATTTACAGAACCACTTTTTAAAAAATCTCAATAACACAGTAAGTCAGTATTACTACAAGTAAACCAAAGTTAAGCTTCCATATTTATATATTTTTGGATATTAAACATTTATTCTGTTTTTCAGAATTCATTTTTTGAGAATTTCGTGTTCTTTAAAACCCCTAAGTTTACCTAATCATTCGCAATTATATTTGGTAAACATATACATACATATGCATGCACATGTGTACATATGTGCATAATGTGTATACATGTGCCTTAAAACAAAATCATCTAGGTTTTGCAGTGGATAGAGAACTGGGTTTGAAATCAGGAAAAATCATCTCCATGATTTCAAATCTGGTCTCAGACAGCTACTAGTTGTGTGACCCTGGGCAAATCAATTATTAAATGAGCTGGACTCATTCCCAGAATCTCAGAATTCTCTAAAATAAATAAAAATGGTACCTTAGAATGTAATTCTACATGCACCCATACCAATTTGTTAAGCTATTAAAATGCATTCTCTATTCATAGTAACTAGTCAATTCCATCCTCCCTGAATCCTTCAAGCCTCTCATTTTTGATCTCTCCAGTAGCATTTAGGGTTAGTTGTTTATTGTTTACACAGATTCAGTTCTTTGTTCTTCTCAATAACCCTCTTGAGTGAGTGTTATCATCACTCTAAAATGAGGAAAATAAGGTTCAACAAGAAAAGTGAAATGATTTGCCCAAGATCTCATAACTAACAAAACATGAAACTCAGTGATGTTGAAAGAGCTTTAGAACTGGAGCCAGAGGGGAGGCTAGATGGCACAGTGAATTGAATACTAGTCTTGGAGTCAGGAGAACCTGGGTTCAAATCTGGCCTCAGACACTTAACACTTACTAGCTATATGACTTGGGCACGTCACTTAACTGCAACTGCCATGCCTCTTCCCCTCCAAAAATTAAAAAAAATAATAAAAATAAAAGCAAAAATAAAAAAGAATTGGAGTCCGAGGCCATGTATTTAAATTTGAGCTCTACTACTTGCTGTTGTAGTGGTAACTTTGGGGATGTCATGGAAGCTCCCAGAGTTTTAGTTCATCTGTAGGATGAGAGGATTGAATTAGGTGACTTCCAAAGACTTAAATCTGAGTTCAAATCATTTGAGGTGCCCCAAATGAGCTTTAAAACCTGGTCACTTGTGGTTTCAACTCCCTCTGCTGTTTTGAGAGTATCAAGTTCTTTCTCATTCAGTACACTTTCTTTATGACATGTTTATTTATGTGTCTGACCATTCTGATATTCTCTTGGCTCCTTGAGGGCAAAGTTTGAATCATTTTTCCTATCTGTGCCTAGAACAGTGCTAGGAGAGCGGTGAACATTCACTGAATTTAATTGAGACAGTTTTCTTCTGAGGGCATTGGTATGTTAATAATCATCACACATTTCAGAAGGGAAACAAATGGTTTTCAGTAGCAAAAGATTTACTGGAGCAATCTGCCATTATTATTAAAGAGTTGAACTCAGAAATTTCATGTTTCTCCCCATTCCTTTGCACTTTCATTCCCCAGCATTATGATCTGTTGAGGTCAATTTGTTGTTTTCCTTTCTGATAATTCTCTGGCTTTGGCCTCCATTAAAAAGTCTCACCCAGATACTAAAGGATCTATTATCATGCTGCATAGCTCTGTACACTATATCTTAAAGCACTAAAGAATTAAACTTCCATTTCACAGTTCTTCTCTCTTGAACCCATCTGCACAGTGGCACAGATAAGATTTGATTTAATCAGGTTATTCTTCATGTATTCTATCAGACAAGAAGAAAAGACTTAATGAGATTCATTTATTTATTTATTTGAAGTAATTGATTACTGGAGCATTTTTATCTGGGAAGGAAGAAAAAGAGTGAATTTATAATGTATTTTCCAAAGAAATTGAGAAAAAAAATGGTAGTCAAAATATTTTAGTGTTGTCAACACTCTCCAGTATTCAAGAAGCAAAGCTTAGAAAATGCAGTAAAATGAACTTCTGTATGTACTGCTATAAAATCTCATAATTTGTTTGGGAATTCTAGTCCTAATAAATATTGAGTACACTGAAGCTTGAAGAGATTACAAGCATTGGTCATGCTATGCTTGGAGGCTGCCAAGTGTGTGTTGGTTCTAGTTTTGAATAAAGATTAAAAAAAAAAGCTATCTTGGCTTTAGGTTAGTATCATCACTAGTGATAATTACATTGTAAAAGCAATTATGTCAGCATAGAAAATAGGCACCTTTATGTAGTTGAAAATGGGATGAAGACTTGTGCCTTTATAAAATTCACCAGTGTTTCAACGTTTAATTGGCAGTAGAAAAAAGGAAAAGCTTAAGGTCAAGAAGAAGAGCAAAACATCAAAAGACAAACATGTCTTTCAGCTTCATTTCAGAGTCTTACTTTCAAACATCTGAAGTCCCTGTGGCATCCATCAAAACGAATGGGATTGTATACTTTCCTAAATATGTCTCAGTTTTCCCCAAAAAGCTGATTAAAGAGTTGACACATTTTGACATTGGAGGCACAGGGTACAAGTCTGGAACAGAATTAAAAGCATATAAAATATTTTGCCAGGGCTACTTTAAAGAGTTAGGAATATTAGCAAAATACACTGGATTTTTGAAGTCTATAGTGAAGGTAGAAGGAGAGATATTGTGGGAGTAGTTTTCTTCTCGCCCCACCCAATAGTACAAGAATTCTGAAATAGAGAAAATTTAGGAATTATAAGAAGGAAACAATGGAATAACCTGTTACTTGTTTGTTTTTACAGGAAAAGCAAAACTAAGTACTGAACACCAATTCACTGACTCCTTGTTACAACTATTCACAATGTTTCTGGCCCTTGATTCCCTGCAGAGAGAAGGACCATATGTAAAATTTCTATAATGATCACAGCACGTAAAGCAAAGTAGTACTTATAGATATCAAAACCTGAAACAATGCAAAGACCAATCTTGACTCCCAATAACTCATTTTTGTACATAACAAACTTCTTGGTTAGGACGTAGTAGACTATAGGTGAAATATGAAATAATATTAGATATGGTGTGCCATTTAGTTTTGCATAGTTGAACTTTTTATTGCAAAATTTAATTATGGTGGGGAAGGGGAGTATGAATAGAAAATAAGAGAGTTGTTTTTAAGCTACAAAAAAACAAAAATTGTACACAATGAATTCTTGTCAGGTTATTGTCACCCATTTTTTCATCTCCTTGAATAGAATGGTGAGACAAGTGAGTTACGGTGGTAAGTAGCTACGTAAGAATTAGTAAACTATTTCTTTTGGGATGTGGAATTATCAAGCAGGCCCTAAATTCTGTGCAACAAATAAAAAATATATCTAAATTCAGTTGATACCATAGGTAAAAACATAGTTACAAAGATCAACTGAGATAATAAACATAAATTTCTTTCATACACATGATGGACATCAGAGGTAGGATTTAAACCCAAATCATGTGACTCATTCCCCAAGGGTTATTTAAACTGCGCCAAGCTACCTGAATCCTTAAATTTATAAACAAACCACTAGAAAAAAAAAGAATAAGATATTTGGAAGAATCTGGCTTGTTATTAGGCAAATAGAAGCTACTGGCTCTGTCTGTTTCCCTAAAAGTATTTAAATATATTTTGATATCATCCTTGATAGTAGCATCTCCTGTTGCTTTAGTTTGCTCGCTCCTTTTGCAGGTGACAGGCTCTGATTACGTGACATCCTGAGTGAGATGTGTCCTTCCCTTTCACTTCTTGAAATGTGCATTTTTCTGTCAGTATAGTGACCAAAGAGTTAGAACAAACTGGAAATGATAAATTCAGGGTCTTTCCAAATTGATGAAAAGATTGGCAGACTTGATTTTTCCCCCCAAATAAAGAATGAAACAAGCAAAAAAATTGCCTGGCTAGTATATAGTATATAGTATGAGTTGAGGGTAGGAGAATTTTACATCAGCAGTTGCTGAAGATTTTGATGGTAACAAAAGTTTATAAAACATCTTATGATATACCAAGATGAAAGTCTTACTGAGACTTACTGAGACTTTCTGAGACTTATTGAGACTTACTGAGAAAGGCTTACTGAGAAATTTATTGCATAGTAGAACATTCACATGAAAGTCTGAATTTTTTGACATTTTCACTACCTTCTGAATATATTAGATTATAATGTATTCATAGCCATCCAAGTGGTTTTTTGGGCAGAAATATAGTTTCATGGTTTAATTGGAACAATTTAGATGTGCCTCAACATTTGAGTCATGAAGATCAGCAACCAGATGAGATTGTAAGGACATACTCTCATAGCTTATTATTTATGTTATATATGACTGTGACTCATTCCCAATAAGTTGTTTCATAAATGCATTTTATTGATTGATATAAAAACCCATACTGATGCTAAGTGAGAAGAGCAGAACCAGACAAAACCTGTACACAATCACAGACACATCGTACATATGATGACCAACC
>JAQQSV010011043.1:0-13110 GCA_028646515.1 Pseudochirops corinnae | reverse complement strand
ATGGAGACTGAAGCAAAACACATTATCGTTCTCTTTCATGTCTGGTTTTGCTTTTTTTTTTTCTTTTCTTTTCCCAGTGATCACTCATTGGTTACAACCTTTCTATATGACCAAACTATTGTACAATGTGAAAGTATTTGCAGATCCTATACATGACTGCACGCCACCATGGGGGGGGGGGGAAGGGAGGGGAGAAAAATCTGAAACTCAAGTGATTGTGGAACTGAATCTTGTAAATTAAAAGTAAATAAGTAAATAAAAAAAATTTAAAAAAAAAAAAGAAAAACAAGTCATCAGCTTGCTAAAGGAAACTCAAAAATAATACTGAAGAAAATAACACCTTAAAAAATAAACGAACCCAAATAGCAAAAGAGAACCAAAAAACAATGAAGAGAAGAATGCCTTAAAAATCAGAATTGCTCAAATGGAAAAAGGAGGTCCAAAAGCTCAATGAAGAGAATAATTTCTTCAAAATTAGAATGGAGCAAATGGAAGCTAATGATTTTATGAGGAATCAAGAAATTATAAAACAGAAGAAAAAGAATGAAAAAATAGAAGTCAATACGACAGATCTCATTGAAAATACAACTAACCTAGAAAATAGATCCAGGATAATTTAAAATTTATTGGACTACCTGAAAATCATGATCAAAACAGAAAGAACCTAGCCACCATCTTTCAAGAAATTATCAAGGAAAACTGCCCTGTTATTCTAGAACCAGAAGGTAAAATAGAAATGGAAAGAATCCACCAGTCACATCCTAAAAGAGATCCCAAAAGGAAAACTCCTAGGAATATTATGGCCAAATCCCAGAGTTCCCAGGTCAAGGAGAAAATGCTGCAAGCAGACAGAAAGAAACGATTCAAGTACTGTGGAAAGATGAGAATAACACAAGATCTAGCAACTTCTACATTACGGGATGAGAGGGCTTGGAATATGATATTCCAGAGGGCAAAGGAGCTAGGATTAAAACCAAGAATCACCTACTCAGCAAAACTGGGTATAATTCTTCAGGGGAAAATATAGACATTCAATGAAATAGAGGACTTTCAAGTATTCTTGATGAAAAAACCAGACCTGAATAGAAAATTTGACTCTCAAATACAAGAAACAAGAGAAGCGTGAAAAGGTATTCAGGAAAGAGAAAATATAAGGGACTTATTAAAGTCAAACTGTTTACATTCCTACATGGAAAGATGATATTTATATCAGTATTAGAAGGTGTATACATATATGTGTACATATGTGTATATGTTTTATGTATATATATGTGTGTGTGTGCATGTGTGTGTGTTTGTGTATGTATGTATATGTATATGAAGGGATGATGCCTAAAAAAATTAAATTAAGGGGTGAGAGATGATTGTAGTGGAAGAAAGAGAAAGGGAGAAGTAGAATGGGGTAAATTATCTCGCATGAAAGAGGCAAAAAAAAAAAAAGCTTTTACAATGGAGGGGGAGAGTGGGAAGGTGAGAGGGAATGAGTGAACCTTACTCTCAGATTTGACTTAAGGAGGAAATAACATAAACACTCAATTGGGTATGGAAATCAATCTTACCCTACAAGAAAGTAGGGGAGAATGGGATAAAGGGAGGAGGAACAGTAGAAGGGAAGGCAAAATGGAGGAAGGGATAATCAGAAGCAAACAATTTTCAGCAGGGACAGGGTCAAAGGAGAAAATAGAATAAATGAGTGGCAGGATAGGATGGAGGGAAATATAGTTAGCCTTTCACAACATGACTGTTATAGAAGTGTTTTGCATAACTACACATGTATAACTTATATTGAATTACATGCCTTCTCAGTGATGGTAGGTGGGGAGGGAGGAAAGGAGAGAATGTGAAACTCAAAGTTTTAAAAACAAATGTTAAAAATTGTTTTTTACATGCAACTGGGAAATAAGATATATAGGTAATGGGGTATAGAAATCTATCTTGCCCTACAGGAAAATAGAAGGGAAGGGGAAAATTGAAAGGGGGTAGGAGTGAAAGAAGGGAAGACAGATTCAGGGAAGTGGTAATCAGAATGCACACTGTCTTGGGATGGGGGAGAGGAGGGATGGGGAGAAAATCTGGAATTCAAAATCTTGAGGAAGTGAATATTGAAATCTAAAAATAAATTTAATTAAAATATAAAAAATATTTTTAAATGGTATAAACAAGTCTCTTGAGTGGATCAGAAGCCTGGCCCTGCCTCTTGTGGCCACCAAAAGGATTAGTTACTAGTTCTGAAGGCAATTTTCATGTCAAGAAATGGAGGAAGAACTGGTCCCTGAGACAGTATTGCTCTTCAAGTAGATGGAGAAGATTTCTCTACACACACACCCCTTCCAATGGACATGGCATCTAAATGCAATTATCTTAAAGAAAGAAAAGTTATCCAGAAGTTGGAGAGTTTTTTGGTTCAAAAGAATTCATTACACAATTAAGGGCTCCTACCTACCACCTTCCATACAAAGGGAGAAGGAGACATAGTGGATCCCCTCTCACTGAGGTTCTTTAAGAAGAGGCTTGTTGATCACTTACTGATTATGCTAGGGTTTCAATTCCATTTCAAGCATGGTTTAGAATAGAAAGATTTTTCTGTCTTTATAAACCTGCAATTCCATGATTCTCTATCTTTCCAGGCTTATTTCAAATGTCATCCTTTCATGTATTCTCCATTCCAGTCAAATTGGCCTCCTAGTTGTTTCCTCCCAAATCACCTCTAAAGTCCTGGAATTCTTAGGTTTATTCAAACACAGCTTAGTTGCTCTCTCTTACATGAACCCTGTCCTACTCTGCCATTGTCAGGGCTCTCGATGTTACTTTTTTTCTTACAGTTATTTTGTATACTCTTATTTTTGCTCATCAGTTTACATGTTACATTCCCACCAGGAGAATGAAGGCTCCTTTAGGCCAAGTACAGTTTTCCATTTTGTCTTTTGCATCCTCAGCACCTGAGACAAAGCCTTGCAATAGTCAATGGTAATAATGTTTATTGATTGAAAATGATGGAAAATGAAATAATCATATGGCAGTTCAGCAATATTTGGGCAAATTATGAGTCATGTAAGTAGATTGCTTCCTGAAGAAAGACATGTGAGGTTTGTAAGATGAATGCCCTTATCAGTACCATACCATTGCATAAAAAAGTCTGCTAGATATTATATGAGCCAAGGATTGCTTCACATGCATTTGATTGTCAAAATACTTCTAAGAAATCAGTGCGCTCAGAGAGCAATGACCTAATTATCTGGTCCTGGAATCTCTATTACCATGGATACTGCTTTGTATTGATGATGTTGAATATGAAATGTTGAAGGATTTATCACCCATTCTTAAGGCTGGGAAAGAGGGGAGGGACATCATCATTGAATTTATACTGAACTTCACAATTTGTGCAGGTCAAATGATTTTGTAGATCGATCCTGTTGGGGTAACCCCAAAATGACCCCAATGTAATTTTCAAAGACATTGAGGTGACCAGTAGCTGCCAAATCACTGAATTTTCTAATATTTCATTTTCTAATGACCCAACAGCTCTGCTTTCAGTTCAGTACAAGGAAGAGGTGAGGAAGGACACCTTTCAGGGATGGGAGATCTCTTTTGACAATGAGAAACAGAAAACAGATAAATTAAAGGACATTGGCATAGACTCCCATCATTAAAGGGCTGTAAAGCAATCACCACATTGATGAGGACAAAAAACCCAGAAGTCATCTTAGCTCATAATCATTTGACCTCCTTGCCAAACTTGCAAGGCAACAATGCTGCAAAATACAGTCATTATCAAAATGCTGCAAGGTAGAATGGTGGATTATGAGTCACATCACGGCACAACTCAAAAGAGTGATAAAAGGTAATATGAGAATGCAAAGAGTTTGGCATAAGATGCAACTAAACCAGATCATCCCCAAAGCCATAAAACTCAAACGCCCTAAAAGGGACAATAGTGAAGCAGGTGTCTCCAAACTTCTACTACACATTATTTTCATCCTTGATGTCAGTGGAAACATCCCATTTGTACTCTCAGTTCCTTGGTTCCTGATGTTCTATGTGAGGAAGTAGAAAAAGTCCCTAAAAAAACAATGAATCAGTCAATCAACAGACACTTATTACAGCAGGCAAATAAGTGCTAGAGATATAAAGAAAAAAACCAAAGCCTACTCTCAGGGAACTTACATTCCACTGAGAGAGACACCATGTGCAAAATGAATAGCTACAAAGTATGCAAAATAAATTGAGGGTGACCAAAGAAGGGAAGGCTCTATCAACTGGGGGACCAGGAAATTCCTCCTGAAGGAGGTGCTTAAAGCTGATCCTCAAAGGAAGTGACAATAGTGTTTCAGGCAGAGCAGCTAGGTCAGTAAAATCAGGCCATGGAGTTTACTGAGGGTAGTAAAGTCAAAAAACTAGAAAGCTAGGCAAAAGGGAATGGGTCAACCTCATTCTCATTGAATTTGGCTTAAGGAAGGAATAACATACACACTAAATTGGGTATCTTACCCTACAGGAAAGTAGGGGAGAAGGGAATAAGGAGGGTGAATGATAGAAGGGAGGACAGATTGTGGGGTGGAGGGTAGTTCAAAGCACACACTTTTAAAAAGGAATGGGGTCAAAGTAGAAAACAGAACAAGAGGAAGGTGGGATAGGATGGATGGAAATATAGTCAGTCTTTCACAGTATATCCACTATGGAAATGTTTTTTGTAACTACAAATATACACCCTATATTGAATTGCTTATCTTCCCAGTAAGGGTGGGTGAGGAGGAAAGAAGGGAAAGAATCTGGAATTCAAAGTTTTAAAATCAAATGATTTTTAATAATAATAATAATAATTGTTATTATTATTACTACTACTACTACTACTACTACTACTACTACTACTACTACTACTACTACTACTGCTACTACTACATGCAACTGGGAAATAAGAAATACAGGCACTGGGGTATGGAGATCCATCTTGCCCTACCTGAAAGTAGGAGGGGAGATGGGGAAGGATATAGATGAGAGCAGATTGGGGAAGGAGGTATTCAGTGGGACTGCTGTTTTGGAGTGTGGGTAGGGGAAAGATGGGGAGAAAATTTGTAACTCAAAATCTTGTGGAAATGAATGCTGTAAACTAAAAATAAACATAAAATTTAAATTAAAATATTTTTAAAAGAATATTTGGAATAGTAAAAAAAAAAGTTGTTTCAGTTGTTTAAATTAAAATAAATTTCCATTGTAAAAAACAAAAAAAATAGAAAGCTTGGAAGAGTTCAAGCAGCGAAGAGCTTTAAATGCTAAACCAAAGAATTTCTATTTGATCCTGGAAATTCTGGGGAACTCTTGGAGGGTTTTTTAATTTTGTTTGTTTATTTGGTTTTTAGAGTTAGAGATGAAACATTCAACACTGTGCTTTAGGGAAATCATTTTCTAGAGGATGGATGAAATAGGGGAGAACTTTCAGGAAGGGAAACCAGTTAGAAAGTAGTGATAATATTTCAGGTGTGCATTCATGAGAAGCTGAGCTGGGGGGTGGTTTTGTGAGTGCAGAGAAGGGTATATATGTGAGAGAGACCATAAAGAAAGAAATGAAAAGATTTGACAATATGAGGTGAGAAAGAGAGACTGCAATGGCACATGACACCCAAGCTTGTAAATCAAGGTGATGGGCAAGACTGTAACACTATCAGTGGTCATAGCAATGTTTAAAGTGAAGTGAATTAGGGAAGAAAAGATAATGATGCCTGTGTTGGATAAGTTGAATTTGATGTACCTATAGGATAGTCAGTTCAAAAGCTGAGGAAAGTTAAAACAAAAATTGCAGGACATGGGAGAAAATGCATACTGGATCAACACAATGTTAGATGCATTAAGGGATTGAATGCCAGTATCTATGGAGAAGACAGCAGACAGAAGATGAAGTATTATTATCCTAAAATAAAATTCTTCTTGCAATATTGTTTAGGAAGTGAAGTGGCATAGAGGATAAAGTCCATTGAGGCAACTAAGGGATTCCATAATACACAAAGCAGTGGGCCTGGAGCCAGCAAGACCTGAGTTCAAATCCAGTCTCAGACACTCACCTACTGTGTGCACTTGAGCAAGGCACTTAATCTCTATTTGTGCCTCAGTTTTCTCAAAAGTCGAATGGGAGTGAGAATAATAATGCCTACTTCATAAGTTTATTGTGAGGATTAAATGACATAGTATATATAAAGAACTTTGCATAACTTAAAATGCTATAAAAAACTCTAGCCACAACATTTAATGTGAGTGCCCCATGAGCCTACTGACTCAATACCATGAAGTTATTATGAAAATTGCCTATAACGTATTGAGTAGACTTTGTTAAAAAATACGAGAAGGGAATTGACAGACTTTTGCAAATAACTTTTCACAATCAATGACATCTAATCATAAAACTGGGAAGATGAAGAAAATATGAGATGTTGGGTCTCTTGGTGGTGAAAAAAAAAGCCTTCAATTCAGTGGAGCAAAGTACAGCCTTAAAGTATCACCTTTAACAAAGTACTTCCCAGGCAGATGTGAACATCTGATATTCCTTGATAAATGCAGTAAGAGAGGAAACAATAAAGTGGGAAGAACACTGGAGTCAGAAGCCCTGAGTTCAAATCCTATCTTACTGCTTGTAAGAAACTTACCACTTGGGTGACTGTTGGCCAATTCACATCCTCTCTGCAGGCCTGTCTCTTCATCTCCAAATGCAGATGGTTGGACTAAATGACCTTAAAGGTCCCTTCCAATTCCAATTCCTATGATTCTATGATTATCAATAGCAAGTAGGTCTACTTGTTCCTTGGGAGGTACCAAGTTCTCTTCCCTGGGAATCTTTAAGCAGAGCCTAGACATTTCTTGAGCATATTGTAAGAGGGATGTTTGTTCAGCCATGGGCATTATTATTAGGCAAGGTCACACAGATAGTGTCCAAAAAAGACTAGATTATGACTTCATAACTCCAAGGTCAACACTATGTCCACCATACCATGCCTAACTCTGGTGTAGAAGATGATTACTCAGGGAATGTTATCAGAAAAAGAGGGAGTCTAGTCATGTAAGGAGAGAAGAATAACTCATGGATAGTCTGGGGGCCATGGAGGGAGTCGAAGGTAACTCATGGTTAGTGGGGGAGGAAAGGGGGGCTGTAAAGATACCTAATGGAAGGCCTCCAGTATGTCACATAGATGCTAGTGAGAAATGGAAAGATGGGGAGAAAATCTGTAACTCAAAATCTTGTGGAAGACAAGGGGGACAAGATTTACCAAAGGACGCAAATTAGAAACACAAAGGATAAGGAGGTATCAATGGGCTAGAAGCTATAGCCACCCAGGAGGAAGTGTCTGCACCAGTTGGATCACTTGTCCATTTAGGAATATCTTATTGGATAATATATTTTACTGACAACTCAGGGCCCCCAGTGCTGTTTTCCAAAAGCAAATGCATCCTGCTTTACGGGGCAGAATATCTATGACCAAGCAGGTTTATTTATGTCAGATTGTGCTAGAATGGTAAGTCTGGATGCTCTGAGCGCCTGCCAAGGCATAATTCACTAAGCAGTGTCAAGGTTAGACCTTGATGCCAATAAAGATTCATTAAGTATGAAATACAATATCAGCAGTGTCTTTGTAATGACCTGAGTGCTAATTTTGGCTCATAGTTCTGGAAGTTCCCAGCAAAATTAAAAGTAGCAAGGAGAGCCTATTGGCAGTTTCTAACTCAAATTCAACATGATAAGACTCAAGTGGGAGTCCTGGCATGCCACCCATACAGTGAGGCAAATCTAAAATTACTCTCAAAATACCATCCAGAATCTCCACACCATTTTCTGTGAAGCTTGATCAGTCTCTGGAGCTGGTCATGTCTCTCTCTCTTCCTCTCTGCTTTTTGTGTGCATTTCCTAGCCTGGAGATCCCCCCAAAAGGTACTCAGGAAGTGGAGGTGACCCTGAGCACCTGGATCCAGTGCCAGGATCACACCAGCTCTGGCAGCTCTACCAGCTGGAAAAACTTTGAACGTAGTCCTGGTGACAAATCACCCATCACCCAGGGAGCAGCCCAGCTTGATGAAGGATATTCTTCACCAGAAGTTTAGCCCCCAGCAGATGGACTATTTTCAGCCACAGAGACTCACGAAGACCACGGATCTCGAAGGAGGGGATGGGAAAGAAAGGGAAAGGAAGGGAGCAGGAGAGAAGAAGGAGAAGGCATGGTGCAGGGATAAAGACAAGCCTGAGAGTCTGAACACCCTAGGTCAAGGTCTTCCTCTGGCACAGACAGGCTCCACAACTCTGGACAAGTCATGGAAAAGTTCAGTGCCCTCAATTAGTTGCCTAAACTAGAATACTATAGGACTGGGGCCAGTTTGCAATGGTACATGAAGTCTTCTCCCTAAAAGTACCACTTAGCAATAATAGCATGGGTCTAACCCTTCCCTCCCCCAAATATAATGCAGATCCACAGATACTGAAGGACTGAGGTGACTGTTTCCTTTAGGGTAGGGCAGATTTTTCACTCGAGCAACTTTTCATTTTTTGCTACAATTTCTTATTTTTGAAAGATCAAGTTGATGTTTGCACCTGCCCTCTCTGTCTCTGCTCTCATTGTCTTTCTGCCTCTCACTCTCTTTCTCCCTCTGTGCCTCTCTCTCTCTGTCTCTGTCTCTCTATCTCTGTATTGTTTTTGTTTCTCTGTTTTTGTCTTTCTCTGTCTCTGTCTTTCCCTCTGTCTCTCTGCCTCTGCGTTTCTCTGTATTTCTCTGTCTCTGTCTTTCTGTTAGTCTGTTTTTCTGTCTGTCTGTCTCTCTGTCTCTCTGTGTGTCTTTGTCTCTATCCACCCTTCTTCATCTCAGTTTCCTCCTCATCTGCAAAAATGAGGGAGTTAAAATATATGACTCCTAATATCCCTTTGACCGCTGAATCTATGATCCCATAACTCTTCCAATTGATCTCATTCCTTCGTTTTTCATGCCTTAACCCAAAATCAGAGGATATAATAATATCCATTCTCATGGCCTTTATACTTTTTGTAAGACAGACAAATAGACAGACAGACAGACAGACAGATAGATAGATAGATAGATGATATAGATATATAGACACATACATGCACATATATATGTTGCCCTATATGTAAAATGAGGGAAATTAGGCTAGATGGTGTTTAAGATCCTTTCTAGGTCTAGATCTGAAATCCTGAGATGCTATGGTCTAGATCAGATTGATATCTGGCCACTGCACCCAGATGGCTCCAGAGAAGAAAGTGAGGCTGGTATCTTTGCACAGAGCTCTGTCACTTAAGTCCAATTCATTTGCATGTCATGGCATCACCTCCCTGATGTCATGGTCCTCTTTGAGAACAAAGGACAAATAACAACAAAATCTTTCTTTTACATTTGAAAAAATATCTAATCAATTTTTAAAAGTCTTTAAAACTGTAATTTTGAAATAACATTATAAATTACAAGATTACAAGAGGAGTTAGGGAAGATCAGGAAAAAGATGGATTATTTCATGGTCCATAATAATTAAACTATCTATGTTTGATAAAGTGTGAAGCTGAAACAAGCTTCCCAAGTATGATGCACACCAACTTGTCACATAACCTTGAATTGATTACCAACTGGCGTCCACCCAAGGCTAGAAGCAATGAGAAGTGAGAAAAATTCAATCCAAATCAGTCTTCAGTAAAATGAAATAATGCATAGAAGGGCTTTTAAAACCTTAAAGCACTAACTACATTTACTATGACCATTATATAATAGCATTATATAATATTATATAAGGAAATTTCAACTAATCACATGTAATATACCTGCTCTGTTCAAGGCACAATGAATACAAAGATGAAAATGACCCAACTCTTGCCTTCAAGGAGCATATAATCAAATGCAGTAGAGGAAGAAAGAGGGGTCTAAGACTTGGATCTCAGAGATAGGCTTTCTACCAGGACCAATCTAGATTATTTAAAACATTATGAAACTTCTCCAATAGGATTCTGCCCATTCTCTTCCTCCTACTCAAAATCATTTTTAAAAAGACAACAGATAGGAACCTGCAACTGGTCACACAATGCCCCAAGGTACAAAAGGGCAAGCAGAGTATTCTGTACAGAGAGATGCAGATTACACCATAAAGCCACTAGCTAGATGAGAAAAGTACTGCCTTGGGGGGAAGAGGGGTATTGAAAGTCTATGAAATATAAGTATATTTTCATGGCAGGGCAGGGGTAAGGGTTGTATCACTATGGAAACCAAATTATTGAACACATTGAAAGGAAACCATGAACCAGGTACTTAATCTATAGATTATCATAATATTTTAAAGTTAATTACTTAGAGGAAACATAGGCAAGTAGATAGAATTCTAGGTCTTAAAGTCAGAAAGACCTGTATTCAAATTCTGCTTGACACTTACTACTTGGGTAACCATAGTCAAGTCACAAACTCTATGAAAACTCCAAAGGATTTATCTCCTACACTATCAGTGAGTTGTCATCTGCATCATAAGGAAAGCCAATGGCCTATGGTTTGGTAAGCAAACCTCTGAACTGGTCCCTCAGGAAAATGATATTTGAAGACAGATGCTGTAATCAAACAATGAGATGGAACCAGAATTTAGTAGGAGGTTAGACTACCTTTTGAAAATAGCACTGAACCTTCCAAAAGCCAGACTATTCTCTTGAACAAGATCTCACTTTTTAATACTAAAAAAAAAATCTTTCAGTGTCACTGTATGGTTGAGAATCATGGCATACTACAACCTTAAGAATCAAAACTTGTGAATAATCAAATAAAGAGACACCTAGAGAGATGTGATTAGGAAGAGCATATTACCATTACTAGCACAGACAAAAAGAAGCAGAGAACATTCAGCAAACATGAAACTAGAGCAAGAGAGTGAGAGTGAAAGAAAGAGAAAGGTCAAGTTCTCATCATTTCTGAACCCGACCATTGCAAGAGTCTCTGAACTGTTGACCCTACTCCTGGTATTCCCCTGCTTAAGAACCACTGGTGGCTCCCTATTGCCTCCAATATCAAATATAAACCACTCATCATGGCATTTGAAGCCCTCGATGATATGACTCCAGCCTACATTTGGAAGATAATTTCACATTGTTTTTTTCATTCCAGACAAAGTAGCATACATCAGATACAATTCCAGTCCTTCTGACTCAAATCTCAGCGTCATTCCCACTTGACCACAAGACATTCACAGTGCTATATGAACATAAGGTATCATTCTATACTAAAGGTCTTATTTGTATAGGAATTACATGTATCTGTACATGTACCCTTTCTCTCTTCCTTATTATCAGATTACAAATTTCATTAACCCATTTAAATGCTCCAGGTCCCTAGTTCTTTGTACACAGTGGTGCCTAATAAGTGGTTATTAGGTGCATAGATGGCAAACAGAAGCCTTTCTATCTGCATCCGCTATACCATGGAAACTTGCCCACCACGTTCTCCTGAAACCTACATTGTATATGAATTGAATGTGCTTTTATGGGCTAGCCTGGCTCTTAACTACCACTGGCAACTTTGCATTTCTGGGAATACACTCCTAACCTCCCAAGTTTCAAAGAAATGTTTTTAAAATGATTTTTTGGAAAAAAAATAATTCTTAAGTTCAAACATAAAAAAAAAAAAATATTGCATAGTCTTGTAGGATTTAGTAAGGTAGGATCTGACTGGTCAAAGGACTCATTTTTTAACATCATGAGAAAAGCTGGAATTGAAAAATGATTATCCTGGTTTGGGAAGCATTTCAAGTTAGCACATTTCATTTGATTTAGTGCCATTCAAATCAAGAAACTATACTCAAGACACTGTGTTATGTTCCAGGGTTGTGACCAAGGATTCTGAAGTGGGGAGCAGATTCAGCTAATTTGGGGAAGGGGTTAACAAGTGGACTAATAATAACTAATAAGTTAACATTTACAAAGAGCTGATTGTGTGACAGCCACTGAGCTAAGCCCTTTACAATTTTCATCTCATTTGCTTCTCATAACAATCCTAGGAAGTAGGTGCTAAGATTATCTCCATTTGAAGGATGAGGAAACTGAAGTTAACAAAGGCTGCCCAGCTCACACAGCTAGTATGTATATGAGACTGAATTTGAACTCAAGGTCTTCCTAACTCTAGCACATTGTTTTATCTTCTGCAACACTTAGCTGAACAAGGGACAATGCACCTATGAGAGACAAGAGAAGGGGAGACCCAGTGAGTCAGCCTTTTCCCCTTGAAAGGGGAGGGAGCTCAGAGAGAGCAACAGAACCCTAGGGGCAAGGCTCCTGGGGATGGTCATGCAGCCATCAGAGTACAATAACAAGTTGGGAGAGAACTAAAACCACCTGAAGCAATGTCCCTCCTAGTCAGATCACAACCATTCTGGCTCTGCTAGGGCCTGGTCCTTGTCCTCAAGAAGGTTACATTCTAATGCCTGCTACTCCTGTGATGCACTAGGGTACAGTGGGAAAAGCCAGAAATGAAGTTAAAAGACCCAAGTTCAAATTCAGAATCTGCCATTTCCTGCCTG
Organism: Pseudochirops corinnae; assembly: GCA_028646515.1. Lineage (NCBI taxonomy): Eukaryota > Metazoa > Chordata > Mammalia > Diprotodontia > Pseudocheiridae > Pseudochirops > Pseudochirops corinnae. Next base: position 584 of record JAQQSV010011043.1, on the reverse strand, counting down.
TGTGACCTTGGGTCATTCACTCCCCTACCATCTTTACTGAGGATGAATGTCCTCGTCTGTAAAATGAGGGGTTTTAAATGGATGATACGTAAGGTCTCATAGTTCTAAACCTATGATCTAATCTCATTGTGACAATTAGGAATTTACACTGATTGAAAAAAAAATTAATTGCCCGTAAAATGGTCTATTTGGCAGAGCCTAGGTGGAAGTCTGATGTCGGTGGAAGTGAAGGGGATATTTTAATTTTAATGCCTGATGGCTCATGTGAAGAGAGCAAACACCCAGGATTTAAAGAGAGATGACCCCAACATGCTCCCGATTCCTGCCAGGCATCAGCCCTCTCTGGATGGGGTTTCAGCCTTCTCTAAGCAGCTTCCAGCCACAAAAGAAGACTGCTGTGCATTTCTGGGAAATGGATCTTTGGAATAAGGAAGGAAGCACACCATCAAACATTACGTTTCTGTCATGGCCCTCCAAGGAGGGGTGGCACTGTTCTCTCTTCAGCTGAGTGACAGCTACATTGCCACACTGAGCTGGGTTCAGGGACAAAGCCCGCCCACCATGCTTTGGTCCGGGCACGGAAC
>JAQQSV010011042.1:0-13110 GCA_028646515.1 Pseudochirops corinnae | reverse complement strand
GTCTGTTGGCAAGACCTTCAAGACCCCAGGGTGACCACCAGGCATTTCAGTGAATTATGTGTGGAAAATGTGAGGCACACAAAATTTTAGAGTTGTCATATGTATAGACATGCTGTGGCTAAAATCCAGACGCCCACTCATGTGGACGTTTACCAGGGGAACCTTCATAATATCAGCATCTAACGACAAGATCACAGGAAGAACATAGTAACAATAGTAGTATTATGGAAACTAGTAGGATTATTCCCATCCTAATTAATCTTATGACTTTTATTTGCTAGGAGGCTAAATCTCAGACTGAAAGCACAGCAGACATTCTAAATAACAACACTTGGAAAGCTAATCGTTGTAATGATCAGCAGGAAATTACACTGAGAAAGTTTGTTAGTTAGGGTCCTGTTTGTATTTATGTAGCCCTCTGCAATTTATTCATTTGTTTGAACAAAGTTCTTTCCTCTCGGGGTCTTTGGTGGGCATCCATAAGTGATAGTGTTTATGTTTTATAGTTACTTGAATTTGTGATATCTTAAATTCCTAGAAAAGGACTTTGATGGTTATCACCGACAGTCTTGAACTAAAGAATTGTCTTTCAACAGTGAAATTAAATATACATGTTTCTGGTTAATGAATGTACAATTTGTTCTTCCCCTTTGTAGACATTATCACCTGATCACGGCCACTTCTCTCCTTCCCCCTTCCCCCTGCTACATAAAACTTCTAAGAGTGAATATTTCACTTTCTGGAGAAAAAAAATCAGAGAAACACGCCTTTTGATGTCTACCCATAGTTTATTTAACTTCATTTTGGTGGAGTCCTATGTCTTTCTGATTTTGTCTCATTTGTGTGCATCTGTATCTTTGTATATGAATATCCCACACTTCTGGTAGGATCAAAGTTTTGAGCTGTATTCCCCATTTCCTCCCCTCAAGGCCTTCTTTTTTTCCTCAGTAGGTGCCAGATTGCCCAAGCAGTCTGGAAGGAGACAGCACTGACTGCTGCTTCTTGGTGACTGGTGAGTGGGGGGTGGAAGGGGAACTGTCTTTCCCAGAGTAACATTTGTAGGGGTCCAAGACACAGATGGGGCCTCCTCCTTCCAGGAAGGAAAACTTCTTGTCTGATGGTCTGATACACCTATTAAATTTTATTTTTTTACACCATAATAAATTAATGGGAGGGAAGTTCAAATTGAGTAAATCAAGTGCCTTTCAGAATTGTTTTTCATGTTATACATATAAACAATAAATCTGTTTTATTTCTTAATTCAGCTAAAATGAATTGTTATATGTGTTTTCCTGGCAGTGTACTCACTTTGGAGGGTTAGCTGGAGGTCTAAAAGGCTTTTCTAAGACATTCTAACACCTAGTTAGAAGATAAAACAAATGTTGATTTCTCTTGTATTCCACATTCCAATATAGTTTAATTTGATTTTCTTTGCCCCTATATCTGAAAATAAGCAAAGACTTCAGAAGATACTGTGCTAGGTGCTGGAAATAGAAAAAGGAAACAGGACCTGACCTCAAGAAGCTTATACTCTATTGGGATTGGAGGGATTGGGGGGCGGAGTATACAGCAAGTATAATGCAAGGAAAATTGAGGGGGAGAACACTGACTACAGGGGATCAGATACAGCTTCATTGAGGAGGTGACCCCTGAGCCTTAAAGGAAAACAGTTCCTGAGAGGCAGATAGACGGAGGCAGTACAGTTTAAAAATAGCCAGTAGTTCAGTTTGGCTGGAACATAGTGTTTGTACAGAACAGAATGAAGTAAAACTGGAAATGTAGGTGGGCGCCAGATTGTGGAAGGCCTTAAATGCCAGGCTGAGGAGTTTTTAAAGCTGATGTGCCTGAGAATATTTTAGGGTTCCCTTGCCACCCCCCACCCCCACCTCTAGTTATGGAGATAATTCTCTAATCTGTCCCTGACTGTTTTGTCTTTTTTTCTTCATATTCCCAGATAGAGACCAGTCTTAAGACCTCTTTTCATAACCTAAGTTAAGCAGTGTCTGTCCACTCTAGGGTGGGATTGGAGAGCACATGAGGATGGATTAAGGTTGAAGAGAGAAAGGGAGCTTTTTCCCAGATCTAAAAATAAGCAGGACTCCCAGATACAATTCAATATTTATTAAGTTCCTGCTATGTGCAGGGCACTGTGCTGAATGATTGGGATACAGAAACAAAGGAAAATTCCTGCCTGGATTCTCAATAAGCTTATGTATCCAAAAGACTGAGCACAAATGCCTTCTGTTGAAATGCTTTGGAATGTGTTTAGTTTGGGTACAGGTGTCTTTGCCAACTATTTTAGAAACCAGTGCTACTTTTGCCCCCTTCCATTCCAATGGTTTCCGTTTTCTCCCCTCCTTGGACCCCCTGTCACTGCATTATAGCTCTAAACAGTCTCTGATAGATTTTATGCATGTTTGTGCTAGAAACAGCCTCGATAAGTAAAAGCTAACCACTAACTCCTGTGATGTTACTATGGTTTGTTTAAGTAGGCCTGCCTGGAATTTAAGCTTTTCCAACTAATTAAATTCAGATAATAGTTCATTTCAACAGACACATTAACAGACTGCCAATAATCCCGTTAGTTTCAGTAATATTACTATTTGTCTTAATTTATACCAGAAGTTACTTTCTAAAACATAACCAGTGCCTTCCAGAGCAAAGTATCTTTAATGTGAACATTTTTCTTTTTCTTCTGCTTGCTTTTTTAATTAATTTAACATTGTTAAATTAATTTTAATGAATATTAATTTGATTATTAAATTATTTGTTATATCACACAAAATTAGAGATGTAATACTTGTTGATTTTTTAAGTTGTCATGTGATTATCATAATTGTGTATATTCTTTTGAATTTGCTTTGTTCCCTCTGCATCACTTCATATAGCTCTTCTTGTATTTCTTTGCAGTTTTCAGGAAAAGAAATTGTGCATTAGAGTCCCAACTTTCCTACATCTCCAGCATTTATCGTTTTCCTTTTCTGTGATATTAGTCAATCAGATAGGCTTCAGGTGGTATTTCAGATTGCATTAAGTTTGCATTTCTCTAATCAATAGTGATTTGGAGCATTTTTTTTCCTGTGACTATAGATAGCTTTGATTTCTTCTGCAATTACAATTAGTGCTGCTATGAGCTTTCATCAGATAGGGTTTTGCTTATTTTCAATAAACTCCTTGAGGTATAAACCCAGTCAGCTGCTGGCCAGTAAAATGTAAGCCTCTTCAGGACAAGGGGCTCTTTCAGCTTTTCATTGTATCTACTGTTGTCTTGCTTCAATTGTCACTTAATAAATGTTTGAATTGTTTTGTTGAATTGAATGAATAATTTTGTAACTTCTCTTGCATAATTCCAAATTGTTTTCCAGAACAGCTGGACCAGTTCATGAATCTACCAGCAGTTAGTTACTGTCTTTTTTCATTCCTGTCATTGAATTTTTTTCATTTTTTTACCATTTTTGCCAATTTTCGAGTATAAAATGATACCTCTGAATTTTAAAAATCTGCATGAACATAAAACTTTTGATGAGGTATTTAAACTGAGGCAGTCAAAAAATGTTATAGGTGCAAGGGGACCTCAGCTTAACCCTTCATTGTACAGTTGAGGAAACTGAGGCCCAGAGAGATGAAAGACATGCTCCAGGACACACAGTTTGTTTGATAAACCTCAGTTTTGGCCAGAAGTTTCCATCTCCTTCCCCAAATCAAACTCAGCAATCCCATGACCTAGCTTGAGTTTGTTCTCTCTTCCTTTCTCCGTCCTTTGATAAATGTATATGAATGAGGAGTAAATTGAGTGAATGGGTAACAATTAGAGATCTTGGGTCACTGAGGAAAGAGCTGGCCCTAAACAGTATTGGAAAGGAAACAAGTCTGATTTAGGGTTCTCCCCACTCCGCGCGTACTTCTTGTTTCCCCTGTAGGGTGTTCCTCCATCCTAAGGGATTCAATTGTTATCTTAATATTTGCTGAGAGTTCCCAGCCCCAACCATGGCTCTTAACCGAGGCTTGCCTTCTGATAGAAGCCTTACGTTCTGAACTATTCCCTGATGTCATCAAAGTAATTCTGCATAAAGTCAGACTTATGTATAAATGAGGTCAACACTTACCCTTTTGATACGATTTTTAGGTGGAGAATCCCTGCCTTTAAAAACTTCTACCACTGGCCTATGATAATGTTCGGAATTTCACTGTTAGAGATATATATTCCTTTATGGTAAAATTTGCCAAACATTCTTTTAGATATAAATATTCTGAAAGACTCACAATATCACTCACCTTTAGTTTTATCAGAGGTTTGATTTCCTAAATAAAGAAATTGACCAACAGGGGTATTTGAGAGGAAAGAGAAAGGTAAGGAGCACTTATTAAATAAAGGCTCCATCTAATGCATGGTTTTGCAGAGCTAGTCACACATCCCATCCTCTCAGTTAACTAATGCTAGGTGAAGCTTCAGTGGTTGGTGATGTCTTCATGTGGTCCTTCTCCCAGATGACATGTTTGCATTTTAATGCTTTAATCCAAAGGTTAGAGGTGTAGAGGGTTTGAAGGTATCCTTCAAATCCCTTAGGCAGCTCTTAAGATGAGCCACAATTTTTAGTTCCTGGACATGGAAATGAGCCAGTTAGCAGAACTGTGTTGGCTTCTGTTTGGTATTCTCAACCTAGCCATCAGAGGGCACTGGTGACTCTTGTGTTAGGTGCAGAGTGGCATCAACACACCTGTTATAGAAGGGTGACTGGAAGCTGGTGAACTTTTACATGTTACTGTCCCAGGTTGGGAAGAACTATGCTAGAGAAGGGTGTTAAGGATGTTATCAGAAAGGTGTGTGACTGAAAAAAATGAAGTGGGCAAGTCGTGTGATGAGGAGTGACAGCCTCTATTCCACTGATAAGGAGTGCCTGTAAGGTTCTCAGCATGTTGGGTAGTCACCATAAGAGGGCGGAAGAAAGCTGCACAGAATGAGAGTGTATGGAATGGGCTGCAATCTGCATGGTTGAAGTTCCAACCCTAATTATCTTGTGGATCTTTTAAAGTATGAAAGCATTATCCTGGAGCCTGGAGAAGGAGGGAAGGAATAAACATTAATATAGTGCCTGCTATGTGCTAGGCATTTTTTACAAATATCTCATTGATCCTCACAACTCTGCAAATATAGGTGCTAGTAGCTCCATTTTACAGTTAAACTGCAAAATTTACATTTTACTATAAACGAGTTTAAATTGAGGCAAACAGATTAAGTGACTTGCCCAGATTAAGTGACTTGCTGGACTCAGGTCTTCTGACTCTATGCTTAGCTCCAGATCATGAGGCCATCAGCTACCTCGTGAACCTTTTCAATGTCATTGGTGGTGTTTTATCATTCCACTGGATATTAATGACTTGTATCTCAGGCAGGAATATACTACTCCACAAACTTCTTCCCTTGGAATCTGTGCCAGGGGTTATTCCTGTGTTTCTGTCCCCCTTGATCACTTCCATGTTGTACTACACTCCTTTACCAAACCTCTGCAGCAGGGATGGTTTTGTCCCAGCCAGGAGCCTGATCCAACCCCATCAACTTCTTGAGAGTCTTGGAGAAATTAATCTCTCCGTGCCTTAGTGGAATCCAGACCATAAGCATAGAGACTCAGAATAAACATGTAAACTGAGGGCATTCCTATCCTTAAGAAATTCTGTTCATAGAATCACAGATTCAGAGCTGGAAGGAACCATTAAAGTAATTTAGAAGAAGAATCCCAAAATTTGAAGACTAGAAAGGACTTTCTAATATAATCCAATCCAAACAGAAGAAGAATTCCCCCCATGATATACCCAACTAGCGTTCATCCAGCTCGTTTGAAGACACTTGAAAAAGGGAGGAATCCATCTCCCTGGGAAGTCCATTCCCTTTTGGAATCGCTCTAATTGTTAGCAAGTTCTTCTTGATGTCAAGTTGCCTCTTTGCATCTTAGGTCCGCTGCTACATGTTCTACTTTCCGGGGTTAAACTGAACAAACTTATTCCATCCTCCACTTGACAGCCCTTCAGATGTTGGAAAATAGCTTTAATGACATGCTCAAGAATGAAAATGAAAGACACAAAGGAAAACAATTGCAAGGAAGAAGAAAAATGGCAATTTATCTGAAGAAGCTAATGTGATTGTAGAGGAATTCAGTGATCAACTTAGATTTAAAAAACAAATGTACAGAAAGTGGAAGCAAAGCCAGCTAATGGAAGATGGATATAAGACTTTGGCATGATCCTGTGAAATCCTGCAGTGACATTTATCCAGTTCCTTCAACTGATCCTCATATGAGGTAGACTGAAGACCCTTTACCACACAGGTTACCATGTTCTGGATACTTGTCAGCTCACCAATGTCATTTTTAGACAGTGGTACTCAGAACTGAACAATTCTCTAGGTAAAGTCTTACCAGAAGAGAGTACAGTGGGATTTTCAGCAACCCGTTCCTGGAAACCATGCCTTTCTGAATGCAACTTAAGGTCACATCAGCTTTTTTGGCGGCTACTTCATACTACTGACTCAAATGGAATTTGTAGGCTTCTAAAACCCCCAGTATTTGCTGCCTAAACATGTCTTCCCCATCTTGCACTTAGGAGCTTGATTTTTGTACATAAATCTTAAGATTCTCTCCATATTTGTCTATGTTGAATTTCATAGTATTAGACTAAGACCAATCAAAGTTATAGCCTGTTTTCGGGATTTTTTAAAATCCTGGTTCTGGCATCCAGTATTTTAGATATCTGTCCCAACTTTGTGTCAACTACAAATCTGATACAGTATGCCATCTGTGTTTTTATTCAAGTCACTGATGATAAATACAGAGCCAAGCACTGGCTGGCCCCTGAGCTTCTTCAGACTTTGTGCTACATTCACATTGAACCAGCTACTCTTTGAGCCTGTCTATCCAGCCATGTCTGAATCCATCTAGCTGTATTTTCATCCCGTCCACATCTCTCAGTCTTCTCACAACTCTTCTAAAATCTAGGTATGAAAGCATATGTGCAATATTTGCCTTGTCTATCAGCTTCCATGCTTTTTATAATTACCACTTCCCCATGTGCATTCAATCCACACCCTGCCCTTGTCAACCATATCTTTAATGATCCATTCTAGAATTTTCCAGGAATTAATGTAAACATGACTGGCCTATAATATGCAAACTGTTTTCTTCCCTATTTTGGAAAATTGGGATATTCTCCACCCTTGTGTATGTCTCCTGTTTTCCATGATTGTTCAAATGTAGTTCATTTGGCACTAAGTAACTTGACTTCATCAAAGGAAACTATTCTCTCATACTGTTCCCTTATCCTGAGTTTTCAACTCCTTGTTAGTCATTTTGGTCTTTCATTTCCAGGGCAAAGGTGACTCTCATTGGCAGAGAAGACAAAATAAGAATTGAGCAGCTGTCTTGCCTGTTATCATCCTTTCCATCCCAAGCAAAGGTCCTCTCTCTTCTTTAATCCTTTTTCAATCAGCAGCAGTAGCAACATTATCATCATAACATTTATGCAATTATGTGGAACTTTAAGGCTTACAAAGTATTTTACATTATATCTCATTTTATCCTCACGACAACCCTGGAAGATGAAGAAATTGAAATGGACAGAGGTTAATTGGTTTGTCCAGGGTCACTCTGCTAATAAGTTTCTAAGGTGGGATTTGAACTCGGATCTTCTTGACTCCTAGCTACCCATTGCACCACTTACCTGCTTCCTAATTGTTGTTGTTTGTCCTTTGTTCTTGAAAAGGACCATGGCATCAGAGAGGTGATGCCATGATATGCAAGTGAATTTAAGTGAAAGAAGGCTGTACAAAGTCACCAACCTCATTTTCTCCTCAACACCACCTGCTTTTCAGTATGGCTTTAAAAAAACAAACAAACAACTTCTTATTGTCCTTAACTTTGACAACTTAAATTCATTCTGAACTTTTGCATTTGTACCATTTTCACAGTATCATGCAGAGAACTTATATCTGTTCTCTATCGCCTGGCTTTGTCTTCATCTTCTGTACATTTGTTTTTAAAATCTGTTGATTGCTGAGTTACTGTGCATTCATATTAGTCTCTTATGATGATAAATTCTGGGTTTTTTTCTCATTGTTAATTATTTCCCTTTGTATCTTCAGATTTTTACTCTTGATCATCTGTCATCTATACTGGGCTAATAACTTCCTTCCCATGCAGAGTATTAGTACATGAGATTCTAGATAATTTTCCTCTAAATTTTTTGAAACAGCTTTCCCAAATTCTAGGGTACATTTCAATCCACACCTGAATTTCCTCTCCTCTATCACAAACCAGCAGGGTATTGATTGTCACTTTTCTCCAGGATTCATATCATTTCTACCCCAGCAACTAATTAGTGAAAAATCAGATCCAGAATAAAGTCTACCCTTGTTAGTTTCTCCATCTTTTGAAGGATGAAATTATTATTAAGGCAATTCAAGAAATTATTAGCTGTTCTGCCTTTAGCAAAGAGAGTTCCAACAGATGTCTGGATAATTGAAGTCTCTCATCAGAATAATATATTAATATTAATTAAATTTTAATTTAAAATTTAAATATTAATTAAAAATAATATCAGAATAATAATATTCTGCTTCTCTGCCAGGCCTTTGATCTGTTTCCCAAGCTCCTTATCTATTTCTTCCTTTTCTCCAGGTAGTCTGTAGTATACTTCGATAACAAGATCATTTCTGTTTCTCATATTGACTTTTATTCAAATACTTTTTCTAATGCTTTTCCTCCTCTGGTTCAGCCACCTCATTTTTATGGGTAAGAAAAGTGAGGCACAGGGAGGTTGTAACTTCCCAAAGGTCACAAGCCTAGTGTGGTAAAGCCAGTAATTGCACTGAGATCCCCATGTCAAAATCTAACAATCTTTCCATTGTACCATGATACCCTCCTTGTTTTATGGTCTCAGGAAGTGGTTGCTACGGTGAAATACAAAATACAAAATTCTATCCCTTTTACTGTGGTCTCAACCTCACTTATCTCCTCTGGAGAGTTGAAAAGAGTCTGTAAACTTTCAACCAGGAATTCAACAAACCTTTTTTTAAAATGTCTTCTATGTACAGAACTGTGTGGCTAGGGGAAATAGAAATTTTTGATAGGAAAATTTTGACTACTTGCTGAATTATAATAGAAAATAATTCCCATTATGTGAATAAGGTACCAACAAAATACTATGGGAATATTTTGTGATCTATATTCCTTGCTTCTACTTCCTTAACCTCCTCCCCTGCCAAATTCACTGCTTCACTGAAACTGCTAAGGTAACAAGGAAAAAAATTATTAATTGCTAAATCTGTGGCCTTTTCTCAATTCTCATCCTTCTTCTCTGCAAAATTAGATGCTTGCCCATCCTCTTCCTGAAGACTTCTTCCTTTGTTGGTCTTTTTATATTTTTAAAAATATTTTTATTGTTTTTTTATATCACTATATTTCCCAATATATTCTCCACATATCCCCACCCCCCAAATTCCAGAGCCATCCTTCTTAATAAAGAGTAGGAATGAAAAAAAAAAAAACAGTTCAATAAAACCAACAATGGAAAAAGTTTGACAATATATACCTAGTTCATGGGTTCCAAATGCAGTCTACACTTATTTACATGAGGGGGGGGGCTCATCTTTTCATATCTATCTTTTAGAGCCAAATTTGGTTATGATGATTTCATAGCATTCAGTTTCTACTGGTTTGTTGTTCTTTCCATTTACATTCACTATATGTATATTTCTTGGTTCTGCTTACATTTTTATATTAGTTCATATAAGGCTCTTCATGATTCTCTTAATTATTTCTTACAGCACAAGTAATATGTTATATTCATATCTAATATTATATTACAATATGCCTCAATTTGTTTAGCCATTCCCCAGATTTTGTGTACCTACTTTGTTTCCAGTTCTTAACTGCTACAGAAAATACTGCTAAAATTTTGGTGTCTGCCTTTCATTTTAATCACTGACCTTCTTGAGGCATAATTGAGATCTCTCAGATCTAGACCTCCTCTGCCCAGGGGGTCTGAGGTCTTAGACACTGTAGAGAGACCATAAAGAGCTTTGATGGCAAGAAGGAAGCTCAAGACAACACTCAGAAGAAAAAAATGCCTCAAAAAAGTCTACAAACAGAGCCTCAAAGAAAAATGCAGCTTGGACCAAGTCCAACAAGAATTCCTAGAAAAGTAAAAGCAGGAATTTAGAAAAGGAGCTAAAAGTTATTTTAAACATCAATTGACAGCTATGGAAGAAAGATATGAAAAGAGAATTGACAGCTTGTAACAAGAGATACAAAATTTTATCCACCAAAATAACTTCCTGAAAATTGGAATTAACCAAATAAGACATCAAGAAATATTAAAACAAAGTTTTAAAAAACTGGAAAAAATAAAAGAAAATATGAGACATGGGGAGGCTAGGTGACACAAGAGAATAGAGCACCAGCCCTGGAGTCAGGAGGACTTGAGTTCAAATCTGGCCTCAGACACTTAATACTTACTAGCCATGTAAGTGGGCAAGTCACAACCCCAATTGCCCTGCCCTCCCCTCTCCAAAAAAAGGCAAAAAAAAAAAAAAAAAAATGAGACATCTCAAAACAACTGATCTGGAAAACAGAGATCATTTAAAAATCACTAGACCATGACCAAACAGACATTATATTTTAGGAAATCATAAAAAAACTGGCCAACTCTCTTACAAAGGGAAAATAAAAATTAAAATAGTCTGCCAGGTACCTCCTAAAAGGAAACCCCCAAATCGATGCAAAGCTCTTCATTTGGAAGAAAAGAACTGCAAGCATCTAGAAAGAAAAAATTCAAGTATGGCAGACTCAGTCAGAATTATATATAATTTAGCAGCCACTAATATAAAGGAGGAGAGAGCTTGGAATATAATATTCCAGAAGGCAAAGGATATAAGCTTACAACCAAGAATACCCATAAAAACTAAGCATAATCCTACATGGAGAAAAATTAATCTTTAATGAAAAAGAGGACTTCTAAGCATTCCTGATGAAAAGACCATAGTTAAATAGAAAATCTGACATACAAACACAGGAGTCAAGAGAACCATAAAAAAGATAAACATAACTGTGCAGTCATAAGGAACTAAGCAAAGTTACTGTTTACATTCTTACTGGGGAAATTGATGGATGTAGACCCTCAGAACTCTTATCACAATGAAGAGTCATAGAGGTAGTCTAATTTGACAGAGGGCCTGGGAGTGATTCTCTTGTGTTTTGATTATCTTTTTTTTTGAAAGGAGAAAGACCAGGGGAGAGCACAAACACTATCTCCCACTACCACAAATTATGCAGTCAAATTTCCTGCATTTGGGGAAATCACAGGGATCAGCCCATTTGGAGTGCAGTAGATAAGCCTCACCCTAGGGAAACCACCTTCATGATCATGGAATCACCCCTAAAAGAAGAACAGAAATAATAGGAAAATGGAATCCAGTGGGGAAGGGAAAGGAAGAATGGGGGAAAATTTACATAAATTAGGTTGTGAAAGTAGAAATTTATACAAGAAAGGGTGGGGAGGCTCACTCATCTAAACTAGGCAAAGGAAGGAAGAATACACACACACACACGGATACAGAAATATATTTCATGCACAAGGAAACAGGAAAAGGGAATAAGGGGGAAGTAAGATTAAAGGAGGGATTAATCAGAAGCAAAACAATCTCTTGAATAAGGGGAGGAGGGAACAAGAAAAGAAAAATCCCAACAATTACAACTTTCAACATGAGTAAGATGAACTCACTCATAAAACAGAAGACAGCAGAATAGATAGGAAACCGGATCTAATATTTTTTTAATACTTGATACAGAAAGATACATAGATACTTTTTTACACTTGATACATTAAGATTACATAAACTTAAATTCTGGGAATAGAGCAAAATCTATTACACTTCAGCTGTAGTAAAAAAAAAAAGGCAAGAACATAAATGATAACCTCAGAACAAAAGCAAAAATATACCTAATAAAGAGATAAACAGGGAAACTACATTTTACTAAAATGTGCCATAAACCAGGGCTTTTTTTTTTTTGGAGGGAGGAAGGTAGGGCAATTGGGGTTAAGTGACTTGCCCAAGGTCACATGGCTAGTTTTGTGCTAAGTTTCTGAGGCAGGATTTGAACACAGGTCCTCCTGACTGAAGGGCTGGTGCTCTATTCACTGAGCCATTTTGCTGCTCCAGTAAACCAGGGCTTCTTAAACTTTTTCCACTTGCAACCCCTCCAGTGCTTCTTAAACTGTTTAAGAAGAGAGGGAGGCCTAAACAATGAATTAACATAAATACTAAACATAAATGCACCAAATGGCATAGCCTCCAAGTTCTTAGAAGAGGTAAATGAATAATAAATAGTGAGAAAAGTAAAACTATTAACAGTGGAGAATCTCAGTTACACCTATTTATCAGCTGTGCATGGCATGTTCACAAAAAACTGATTGTGTTAGGGCATAAAACCTCATAAACAAATGCAGAAAAACAAATACTAATTTCATCTTTTACTAACCATAATGTGATAAAAATTACATCCAATTAAAGAGGGCCTTTGAAGCAAAGATTAGACATTAATTGGGAACTAACAATCTTGAAGAATGAATGGGTAAAAGAACAAATCATAGAAACATTCATTAGAAACATTTCACTAATTTCATTAAAGATAATGACAAAAATGAGAGAACATATCAAAGTCTTTGGGAAGCCACCAAAGCAATACTTTGAGAAAATTTTATGTCTCTTAATGTTTTCATTAATAAAAAGAGAAGAGCTGATCAATGAATTGGTCATTCAAATAAAAAAAAACCACCTAGAAAACTAACAAAAGCTGCCAATTAAGTGCCAAATTGTAAATCCTGAAAATCAGAAGAGTAACAAATCTGAAAGCAAAAAAGTCACTGAATTAATAAAAGTAGGAGTGATTTTTAAACAATAAAACAGATAAGCTACTAACTTAATTTAAAAAAAACAACCAAGTAACCAGTATAAAAAAGTTAAAAAGATAAATTCACAACCAATGAAGAAAAATAACAAATTATTAGGAGCTATTTTGTCCACCTATATGCCAGTGAAATTGATGATCTAAATGAAATAGA
>JAQQSV010011041.1:0-13110 GCA_028646515.1 Pseudochirops corinnae | reverse complement strand
AGATAGATAGATAGATAGATAGATAGATAGATAGATAGATAGTAGATTGATAGATATGTGTATATGTATCCATATGTGTGCATGTATAATATATAGATATATATATATGTGCATGTAAATATATACATATCTATAAGGATATCTACATCTGTGTCCATATCACCTTTATTTCTCTCTCCCTCTCCCCCCTCCTCCTTCTCTCCCTACTCTCCCTCCCTCTCTAATAGGAGGAAATAAAAAAAATCAGGAGATAAACTTGTTATATTATACATACATGCTTTGGATTACATATAAATCCCACATGCATAAATGTTTTTATATTTATATTATGCAAGCATATATATGTATAATATAACACATATGTTAAAATTAAGTGGTCAAAAATTAATAGGTTATTGTATAATTGATTTTCTTTTTTATACTAAAATTGTTGTCATTTATTGTTAATTTCACAATAATTTATCCAAAATCAGGACATTTTACTAGGTAATATTTAATGCCATCCAGATCTCATGTCTTATTGTCTGATATGTTACTATCGGGTAAGAGGGAGGATCTCAAATAATCCTTAATGTTGCAATGTCAGATGCCTTGTCTGTCACTGATAATACAGTTAAATGCAAATTCTGACTGATACTTGCTTCTTCCCTGGCCTTAGACAAGTCTCAAATTTTTTTTCTGGGCCTCAGTTTCCTTATTTGAAAAATGCGAAAGCCAGGACTGATGATCTCTAAGATTCCTTCCAGCTATAAAATGTGCCCCTAAATTAAATTAATAGAATTTAGCTATGTCACTGATTTACTCTACTGTCAAATGATGCTTTTTAGAGTGCTATGTATCAGTTCCTAATTTACACAAGGGGGCTTTTACTCAATATTAAATCACGATGTTAGCTTTTATTGAAAATTATTGCCAATAGTGTCAGGTAATCTGGTGAATCCTTCAACTGACTAATTGATAAAGTATAGCAGAAGCTAAACATCAAGCTCCAGATATCAATTAAATCTTACAAAAAAGCAACATTGCCTAATGTTTATGAGGGAGACCAGATTCTACCACTGTTGTGCCATTTATTGTATCCAGTTTACAGGAAATTTTTCCCCAGTACCACTGATACAACATATGCAAACACCAATTAGCACTATAAAAGCTCAGGGCTTCATTTTTGGAGCATAGTTGCCTTCGAAGCTGAAAGTCTGCTTATAGAATCTTAGAATCCTGGAGCAGGAATAGACCTTAGAGATTACCCAGTCTCTCTCATCCATTTTGCAGATGAAGAAACTGAGTCAGTCCCACAGTCACCCTAAGTGTCTTAATATAGAACAGATAGCTATTTAGTGAATGAATGAGGAACATAACCTTACTACTACTCTTGATTTTTTTTTTCACTACACAATTTTGGAAAATTGAGCTTCATTGGAGAAGACAGATAATTACAAAGTAATTAAGCATACTTTATAATGTGTTTATGGGAGGCAGATTTTAGTAGAAATGTGAATCATTATAAGGCTATACTGAAGATAACCATCAGTCAATGAAATATCTCATTAGATTACAAAAACCAAGACCAAAATGCTAGTTAGGCACAGAGTGATTCAATGTAAGTACAAATGGTCTTTATGTTGGAGATTGTAAGAATCATACCAGTACCAAACCATCAGACTGGTTCTCTTCTCCATTTCTAATATCCTTCCCCATAAGTTTGAAGCTAATAGTGAAGCTAATATGCAACATAGATTCCCACCAACTGTAATTGCACCTTATGTAAATTTCTTTCAGAAAATTTCAAGAAGAGGAATGGATAATTAGGATGCAATCTATTTCTGAGTTATGGAAGACATTGT
The DNA here is from genome assembly GCA_028646515.1 of Pseudochirops corinnae. Taxonomy (NCBI): domain Eukaryota; kingdom Metazoa; phylum Chordata; class Mammalia; order Diprotodontia; family Pseudocheiridae; genus Pseudochirops; species Pseudochirops corinnae. The sequence continues at coordinate 11,266 of JAQQSV010011041.1, read as the reverse complement.
TATAGCAGTATACTTATAAACTCATAGGTTTTCATTTAAATTTCTGTGCATTCTTTCATGCTTTTTGATATTTGTCCATTCATCTATTCATTCATTCATGCATCATTTTTTAAAAATGTTCATTACATGTAAGCCACTGTGTTAAGTGCTGGTAATACAAAGACAAGAAGCAAAATGGTATGTACTTTAAGTAGATAATATTCTACTGGGAATATAGGTGTACATATGTGCATGAGGGTCATTGCCTGCCAAGACATGGAGAAAAAAGATGGAACATCCTTTATGGAAAATGGGAAGTAATTGACTTTGACAGAAAAGTAGAGTGAATCAATGGGTAAAATCTGAAGGTGCCCAATTACGTTTTGTTTATAAAGCAACACTTAATATAGCTGAGAGAAGCACATCAAACCAAACTATTCATTCTATTAGTGGTTTCAGAGAGCTTTCAATGAAATGAAATATCCATATTATTTCTTATTACTAGTATATTTCTTAGTGGAAGTAAAAGTAGAGGAAATGAATATATTTTCTATGATGGTAGATTTTTGTAATTGTTTTCTTAAAACCTTCAGACAATTTCTTTATTTCATCAAAAATTTAAAACATATTTAATTTTGAATATGACAATAATAATAATAATAATAACAATATTTTTTTCTTTAAGCAGATGCACATAATTCACTTTCAATTAAATACTTGAGAAATAAACAATCTAACTGGCATTCAGTGTTTAAAACTCTAAATAGTTTGCTTTATTTTCTGTTACAAAGTTTGTACAAATTTCAGAAAAATATGAAACAATAGAAATGAGAATCAAAATTTAAAAACAGCCTTTAGAAATTAGGCTGATGATTTGGGTTTTTTGTTGTTGTGTTTGGAGTTTTGTTTGTTTATTTTGAGGAAGAAGAATTTTGACATTAAAACTGTCGAATTTTGCCAAGATCAGTGTGTAGTCAACTAGTATGTGCTTGCCAGGGCATCTGTAAAGCAGATGGTAATTGAAGATATCATCATCAATTTCTGTGTATGCAAGTGGCATATTAGTTGGAGATAATTTTAAAAAATTTATAAACATAAATTGTGGGAAAATATGTTTGTTTATTGGAATTCCCTAGCTATATAAAATATAATTAAAAAGTAAATATAAAATTTTAACTTCTTTCACAAAGATAGACATATGAAAATAGTAATGAATGAAGAAAAAAATTCTCCTTATCCTTATTTTGCACCAGTATTTTTATAATCTTAGAAAGTAAGAAAATTTTCAGAAGGCTGATGATTGACAAATAATTTTAATGGTGTGGAACGGTAGATACTGGAAAATGTAGGTAGGTAAGTTTGGTGTTGTGCTCCCACATTCTAAGACATTATAAAATGCATGATTGGTGAACTTTTAGAAAAGAATGGGATGATGAAAAGGACACAATATTGATTTTACAAGAGAAAATGATATAAAACTAATCATATTTACTTTGGCAATAGTTTTCAGTTAGGAGAATATGGAAACACAAAATAATATATCATAATTTTAAAAACAATTTGCCAGTGTCTCCTGTAATATTTTAGGGGCTAATATTATGTATATCACTACACAGATGATTGGTGAATTTAATGTTTTTGAAAATTGTCAAGATAATTGTAAGACAGCTGATTTTTTTCAGGACAAAGAATAAAATGTATCAATAGGTGAGTGATAACAATGAACCAAGGGGAGGAAGAAGAAATTCTCAGAGTCTAAAAACCTCTAATACTGAGCATAAATATACCAAAGTATATTAATGTTTCCAATTGGTATGTGGACTTTAACATTAGCATGAGAATCAATAGGCTGATTTCACCTAATGTTCCATTTCCTTCATTTCCTCCAAAACCTGAACATAAGAAAGGTAGATATACTGAAAATGTAAGAATTTCTCTAATAATTGTTATCTGGGTTTTGCCCTTAGCTTTCTATTTATCAATATTACTGGTGATGACTTGAAAGAACATGTCATGGTTATCATTTTCAGGTGATTTAATGTGAAGAAAGATAACTGATATAATGGTTGATAGATTTAGAATCTATAAGATCTCATAATACCTAATTTGCTGAGGAATCTTGGCAATCACACAGTACAAAGTTATTTTACAGAGGAAGAAATTTGCATCAATTTAGATTAAATTAATTGCCTGTCAATAGTCCTTATGGATAGTCTGTTGAAGAGATAGGCCTTGAACCTATATACTATAATTCCAAATCTATTGCTTCTTCTTCAGTCAACCATAATAATATGTTTAAACTAATTATAAAAAATCATAGGAATAAATGTAAAGCTATATAATTGGTTTAAAAAATCAACTTCCTAAGAGTAGTATAATTCTGTCTGTGTAATAGTTTGTTTTAAAAAATAAAAAAAGAATTTGGGAGTTTTCATGAACTGAATGCTTTACTCCATAAAAGTCAACGGCTTGTGACATTGCAACCTTACCACCAAAATAGTAATATTATTAATAACACGATTTGGGACTGAGTTGAATTAGTGTCTAGGATGAAGGAAGTTTCACTGGTTAAATAATATCCATTGTGTGGTATTTAGTTTTGGGTACTATAATGTAATGGGAGTTCACTGAAATATTTTATATCTAGAGGAAGATGATCAAGATATTGAGTAACTTGTTACTATGTCACATATAAATCCCTGGAAAGAGGGATTCTTAGCCTGGAGAAAACCAGGCAATAAACATTTAAGTGTCAAATATGTGCTAGGGACACATGGGGATACAAATAAAGTAAGAACACAGTCCCTGCTTTCAAGGAGCTCACAGTCTAATGGGGGAGACAAAATGTAAACTGTGTACAAACAAGATATATACAGAATAAATCAACAGAAGAAAGATGCTAGCAATAAAGACATGAGAGGATCAGGAAAGGTTTCCTGTGGAAAAGGGACTTTTCATTGGGGCTTGAATGAAGCTAGGTTAGTCAGAAGGAAAAGATGAAGGAGAACATTCCAGTCATGGAGGACAGTGAGTGAAAATACTTGGAGCTGGGAGCTAGAGTGTGCCTCTTTCTGGAAGCAGCAAGGAGACCAGTGTCACTGGATCACAGTGTACTTTGGGAATGTAAGGTGTAATAAGACTGGAAAGGTAGAGGGGGAGGCCTTGGGATAGAAAAGGACATAGATAGGGGTGGCCTGATAGCTTGAACCTATATACTATATCTTTAAAACAATTTAATAATAAAAATAATAGCTTTAATAATTATTACTACTTAGTGCTTTAAGGTTGCAAAATTCTTTACGGATATTACCCCATTTTATCCTTTCAAGAAACCTGGTAAATAGATGTTATTATTACCCCTGTTTTGTAGATAAGCAAACTGAGTCAAACAGAAGCAAGGTATTTTGTCCAGTGTCATGCACATAGTTATTGTTTGATTCTTGGTCCAGCACCTTATCCAGTATGCTTCACATTGTTTTTTGTTTTGTTTTATTTTTTTTTTGCAACAATTTACAAAAGAGCTAGGAAAGACAGATTAAATTTGCATTTAGGAAATGCATATAGGAAAGATATTGGAAAATAAAACAAAACAAACCTTCCTCACCATTATGATAGTTTTAAAAATGATTGAATTGATTAAATAGTGGAGTTTCGTATTGCTAAATGTCTCTAAGCAAAGACTAGATGACCACTTGCCATGAATGCTTAGCAATTTATCTTAAGTATATGTTGGACAAAACCTCAGAGATTGTTTCTAACTTAGGGATACGTGATTTGGTGAAAGTAAAAATGTAAGCATGTGTGTATATGTGTCTAGGAGAATGTTGCCACTCTTTCTTTCTTTCATTAACAATAGGAAACATTCTCTAAGAAGTTTCCCTGAATCCAACTTCCTCAAAATTCTGACTACTCCATAAATGTTTCTTTCACCCCTAAGAGCCAATGGAGCTATATTATCCCTTGGTACTTCCTGAAGAGACCTAAAATAAACAAACTAAAGAGTTGCTAAATAGACAATTCTCTTTGTCATTGCACCTACATTATCCAAATGACTCACAGTAACTGCTCTCCTATAATGTACCTTAAAGTCTTAAACTTTAGGGGCTACATTTATGTGCTCCCTCTCTCTCCAAAAAGCAGATATTGTCACCCTTGGAACATTTATTATAAATCTTGAAAAAGTTAGAAAAGCATGCCCACATCCTTAATCCAGAGATGTTGTTGAAGTTACAAAGACTCCCCAACTTGCAATCCATCAAGTTTGTAAAAGAATCCCCTGACCAACCCCTCCCTCACCACTACCTCTCTTGATAATAAAGGAGAAAAAAAGAGTTGCTCAGTTTTTCTCTGTAATTAAAGTGTGTATTGTTTTAAAGGGAAGCTCTCAGTTTTTTACCCCTCATCCATTTTATAGATATTTACATGTCAAGAAAGAGAAGTTTTATTTTCCAACAAAACTGCTCAACAGCTCTGTACTCCATTCAAATACATTCTCCAGACTTTCACTGTCACTCATGAGGCAATTCCATGTGTTAGTTATGTTATTCAAACTTGAATAAGGAAAGGATTTGCAGCTGAACAGTTGACTCTGCTGACTCAGTAAGCCACTCAAATACAAAAACCGGCCACTTAGTATTTTCTTCTTTCATTTCTTCTCCTTAACAACAACAGTCTTTATGCCTTAAATGATGTGATAGAGATAGAGAAAGGCAGACAGAGACAGACAAAGACAGAGAAGACATAAAATACAAAATATGTGTTTTGGGACTGTGCCCTCACTAATATATTTTTGGTTTTGACTTGACTTAATGAAAGCTGAGACCTAGCTAACGTTTTTCACCTCCACAAATCCTATTATTTCCTTTATCTCTTCCCTGACCCAGTTTCTCCTATTTTCAGGCAGTGAGGGAGATACTAAGAAAAAGTATGTTGATTATATAATGAAACTAGTGTGGAAGAGAATGGCTGGACTTGTTCAAATGTGAAAAGAAAAAAAACATATGCTATAGGTGATATGACTTGACACAGAGATCAACATGCAAAAGTAATCTAAAATTGAAAGACTTCAAAATAACAGAAAGAAGAGTGAAACAGAGGAATTAATGAATTATCAACCTATAGGACTACCCTTTCATTGCTACAGTTTCTTGTGAAAGGGAATGATCTATTCCCATGTAAAAAATATTCTTGATAAATAAGTAAAAAGCAAGAAGACATATTTTCATAGAAGATATTCCCCAGGAGTGCAAATGTTCACATGATTGACTGAGAGATACAGAAAATACAAGACCTTGCTATGTCATACTTTTGGCTTTTATAAAGGGTCAACTGAGTACTTAGGTAACACAGTGAATAGAGTATCAGGCCTGCAGTAAAAACTCATCTTCTTGAGTTCAAATCGAGTCTTAGAAGCTTACTAACTGTGTTACTCTGGGAAAGTCATTTAAGGCTGTCTGCCACAGTTTTCTCATCTGTAAAATGAACTATAGAAGGAAATGACAACTACTGTAATGTCATGCAAAAGCAGCTCCCCGAAAGAATGCTACTGTGAACAGCTTTTAAGGTTCTGATTGCACAGTGTAGTGAACACTCCATTTATTCTATAACAAATCAAGGCAAACATTCACAACAAATCACAATATAATATTCACAATATTACACCTTATCACAGAAAATCACAATATAGTGTTCACAACAGCTTATCATTAAAATGGCCACATAGTTTTCACCAGAGTGGTCACAGTATTTAGAACAAAGAACAAACGAACAATTATCTGGTATCCGTGAGGAGGTTTTCCTCCTTACTCAGTCATTCAGTCGTCTTAAAATATAATAGTCAGTCTTCCACTCATGGGGCAATCATAAATTAACTTAATCAGTTGCTTACCTAGCAATCAATTACAAGGTATCATTAATCACTAAATAGAATCATTAAAAACATACACAAATCCTCCATCTCTCAGTCACTAGTAAACTTCAATTTCATCACAGTATTCAATATTCAAGGAGAGGCCTTTTCTTCATCTTGGCTTGGGGTGGTCTCTCACACTCCATGGATCCCCTTCCATGGTCCCAGCTCCTACCTGAATCCACCAAACAGTCACCTGGATTCAGAAGCAGCCAGCTCCCAAGTCCTCGTCCACTCCTCCAGGGAGTTTCTGCTACACACTGAAGTTCACAGGGTCCAGAACATCTCAAAAAATTCACAATTTCTGTTCCTGGGAACTCAAGGATAAACCAAGCCACAAACAAACAAGTCTTATCTCATTTATGCTTCTTCAATCCTTTGTCAGCTGTCCCTAGGACCCAGAAGAAATCTTAGCCTTCCAGACAGCTTGCTTGGCAGCAACTTCAGCCTTCAGCAGATTCTGGTCTCAAGGAAATCCTCTCTCAGTTCTCAGTCAGCTTCCAGATGCTCACTGAGAGAAAATCTCTCCTCCACCAGCAGCCCACCAGGAGAAAAATTCTGACTATCTCTTTCTGGAGCTCTTCTTATAAACACACAAAGTATTGGCTTCCTGTTTCAGCTAAACCCTTCCTGTTATGTCAGCAACAGGAGACAAGAGTTCACACCCTCAGCCTCTTTCACAAAGTTTTGACTAAGGGCTAAGTATCTGCTTACTTGAAATAACAAAAAGGTGTCTTCAAACTTAAATTAATTACCATTACAACTACTCCAATATATTTTTGCCAAGAAAACAACAACTGAGATCTCAAAGAGTCAGGCAAAACTGAAACAATTAAACAACAACAACAAAGGGAAAATTAAGACTTCTTCAATAAGATATCTCTCATGAATAATAAATCAATCTAAATTAAGTAAGCATGTATTAATGTAACAAGTGTGATATTTACAGCACCTATGGTGTCTATAAATATGCTGATATAGCTGTGAATCACAAAATGTAACAGGCTTTCCACATGGAGGACAGAACCAACACTTTTATTCAAATACCAGAAAACCGAGTCTCAACACCAGAAGGTCAAAGTCATTACAGTAACCATGAAGTTAGTACTCATAATAAATGCAGTGAACATTCACATTGCCAAGCCTTCAAAACAAAACAGGCTCCCTCAAGCAAAGATCCTCCTCTCCTCACTCACAGTAGCTGCCCAGCCTCCATGCTGCTCACAGTGATTCTGGCTCCCAGCAGTTCTCAGTCTCAGAAGTTCCCAGCAGAAGTTCTCAGCAGAAATTCTGGCTGTCTCCTAGAAGAAGTTCTACCACCACAAGTTCTGTTCTCCAAATCTCTTCTCTTTCCAGCCTGGGCCTCTCCTTCTATATGGTATTTACTGCTTCTTGCCCCACCTTTTCCTGTTATGTCAGCAAATTCATCCCACTGTGGGATTCACAAGTTCTGGGTCTCAATACTTGACACAATTATGAACTTAAAACTAAGTGCTAAGTACCTGTTAACTTGCAAATACAAGCAGCAGGGAAGACCTTCAAATCTGGTTACAAACAAGTCCTGGCCTCTAGTAGTTTACATTATTCTAATTGGAAAGAGCACACACTTAGATACACACATTCATACATACATGCAAACATATCAATTTAAAATAGATACAAAAAAGATAATTGGGGGGGTAACCTCTAGTAAAAATGGGTGATCAGGCAATGTTTCATGCACAATGTGATGCTTCAAGCAAAACTTAAAAGAACTAGGGATTTCAAGAATTTAAGGCTAGCAAAAAGAATTACTAGCACGGAACAGTCAATGCAAATAATACAGCCAAAAAATGGAGTGCATTGCCTTAAAACAGTAATAAGGCCAATTTATGTGCATCATTGTATAAAAGGAGGAGTGTGGGGGTAGATAGATAATAAATTGAAACTTAGAATAGAACCAGCTTGTGAGGGACTTTAAACAGAACAGTTTATATTTGAAAAAGAGAAAGAGAAAGCTATCATTATATAGTGTTTTATAGTTTTCAAAGCTCTCTAACAAATGCTGTCTTTTTACCTTCACAAAAACCCTTTATGGTACTTATTATTATTATCTTCAATTTACAGATGAGGAAACTGAAGACTTGCACAGTGATATCTACAAATTCCTGAGGCAACATTCGAACTCAGATTTTCTTGGCTCCATCCATTCTATGGCAATGTCTTAGATTACTTAGATGTATAAAGAAATTAAAAGATTTTATTGAGTAAGAAGTAATATAATCAAACATGAGATGTAAGATCACCTTGTCAGCTGTGTGGAGAGTGGATTGGATTGGGGAGAGACAAGAAAAGATGAAAATGTAGGAAAATACTGTGATAATTCAGATGAAAGATGAAAAGGGCTTAGACTAAAGTAGTGACTATGTGAGCTGAAAGCAAATGTAAGAGATATTGTGGAAACAGAAATTAAAAGATAAAGCATTTTTTGATACATGGAATGAGTGAGAGTGAGTAAGAGAGGATGACAGTAATATTGAAAATCTAGGTGACTGAAAGGATGGTACTACTCTTGTTAGGCATAGTTTGGTTCAGAAGGTGTGGGAAAATGGGAATAATGAGCTTGGTTTAGGATATATTGAGTTTGAAATATTGATGGGCCATTGAGTTCAAATTGTCTAGTAAGCACTTTTTTTTGCTTGACTATGGCTTAGAAGATAGGTGTGTGCTAAAATATCTATCTGAAAAAGATGATAAAGCCGTGTGAAGTTATGAGATAACCAAGGGAATATATAGAGAAAAGAGAGTCCAAGGAGACCCTTGAGGTAAGCAAATTACTCATTAACATAATATAATATATCACAGCAAATGTATGCATGGGTATAGCCTCAGAAAATCTCAATGGAAGAAATATTTCCTACATAAAATGAAGTTTTCTGGATGACCACTATTCAGTGAGATTCATGGTCATTCACAAAGATTAGCCTAGTTTTCCTCATTAGATACACCAAGAGGAGAAAGAATATACATTGCTCAAATAATGGCAAATATAATGAGCAATGCCTTGAGATAATCTGAATTATTCATAATTTGAACTGGATGTAGATGAAAAGTGAATTAAGCCTAAAAATGAATAATAGGCAAATACATTGGGCTTGAAATCCTTGAGTAAGTCTCAAAATACTTTCAGATATTTCGTATTCTCCCTACTTGCTTATCTATTTCATATCAAAATTTTCCTGGTAATTCTTGATAATATATAGATTTTGGAATACTATGCAGAAGAATCCTAACTACAGGCTACCTAACAAGAAAACAAAAAGAAATGTTAGTATAAGCATGAAAAACTATATTACCAATGATGAGGTAGGCCAAAAGGGATACGTTTTTCACAGTGTTAATTTCAGCTTATTTAATACTAATCTTATGCCGTTTCATCGCCTCACCTTCAGAAAATATGACAGATGGCAGAGTAAAAGAAGGAACTTGCTCAAGCTCATCCCCCAATTACCACCAATAGCTGTAAAAATAAATGACTCCAAACAAATTTTAGAGCTATAGAACCCCAAAATGATAGAGTGACATATATCTCCAGTTGAAGACAGCCTGGCAGGCCAAAAGGAAGAGTCTATCACACCAAGGTGGGAGGAGTACAGTCTCATTTGGGCTGCTCTGGCACAAATTGGTAGCACAGAACAGCCAGAGCAGACTTCAGGAGACTGATTCACTAGCAGCTGTGATGGTTTCCAGACTTCTCAACCCACAAATATCAAAGAGAAATTAAAAGGTCAGTGGGAACTCTATTAGACCTGGGTGAGAGAAGAGCACTATCTGGCTACTGGCCCCAGGGCAATAGAGGTGATTGTGACTGTGGCAGAAGCAGCAGTAGCAGTGGCTGCGACCAGGGCTCCAGGCCCATAGGCAGTTGTGGAAACAAGTTACTGATCAGAGGGCAATTGCAGGAATCTCTTTGCTAGTGCAGAGGCAGGATTCTCTTGCTTTGCCCTGCAGAGGTCTGAATCTCAGCCTTGGGTGGTGGTCCTGGAGTGAGGAGGAACACTTACATGGTAAAACTAGTGGTGCTGAGGAGAGGGAGTCCTTCTAACAGTTCTGAGGCAGGTGCCTAGAAGTAGCTCTGACAACAGCTGCACAAAAGTCCACAAATTTGGGAAATAGCACTCTCCCTTCTGGAAGCAGAGTTCTACCATGGCAAAGAGCTGGAAAGTCAAGTAATTGCCTAGAGAAACCAGAAAGCAGAAGAAAAGAAATCAGACTATAGAATCTTTCTTTGGTGACAAAGAGGATAAAAACATAGAACCAGAAGTAATCAAAAAGTACAAATTTCTTCATCAAAAGCCTTCAAAAAATATGAATTGGTTGCAGGCCATGGAGAATTAAAAAAGGATTTTGAAAATGAAGCAAGAGAAATAGGAGAAAAGTTAGGAAGAGAAATAAGAGTGATGTCAAAAAATGATGACGAACAAGTCAACAGCTGCCTAAAAGAGACCCCACAAAATAATGAAAAAATAACACCTAAAAAAAAGACTAACTCAAATGGCAAAAGATGTCCTAAAAGCCAATGAGTAGAAGAATGCCTTAAAAAGTAGAACTGAAGAAAGTCAAAAGAAAGTCCAAAAGCTCAGTAAAGGAAATAATTCTTTCAAAATTAGAGTGGAACAAATAGAAGCTAATGACTTTATGAGAAATCAATATAGTATAAAACAGATCAAAAAGAATTAAAAAAATAGAAAACAATTTAAAATATATAATTGGAAAATAGATCTAAGAAAGATAATTTAAAAATATTGGACTACCTGAAAGATATGATCAAAAAGAGTACCTAGACATCATCTTTCAAGAAATTAGCAAGGTAAACTGTCATATATTCTATAACCAGAGGGTAAAATAGAAATTGAAAGAATCCACTGATCACCTCTTGAAAAAGATCCCCAAAGGAAAACTACTAGAAATATTATAGCCAAATTCCAGAGTTCCCAGGTATAGGAGAAAATATTATAAGCAATCAATAAGAAACAGTTTGAATATTGTGGAAACTCAATCAGGATAACACAAGATTTACCAGATTCTACATTAAGGGATTGAAGGGCTTGGAATATTATATTCAAGAGGTCAAAGGAGCTAGGATTGAAACCAAGAATCACCTACCCAGCAAAACTGAATATAATACTTCAGGGGAAAATGTGCTCATTCAATGAAATAGAGGACTTTCAAGCATTCTTGATGAAAAAACTGAACATAACAATGTTGCTGAACAGAAAGTTTGACTTTTAAATACAAGAAACAAGAGAAGCATGAGAACTTAAACAGGAAAAAGAAATAATAAGGAACTTATTAAAGTTGAACTATTTACATTCCTAAATGGAAAAATGATAAGTGTAG
>JAQQSV010011040.1:0-13110 GCA_028646515.1 Pseudochirops corinnae | reverse complement strand
GGTCCTCAGAGTCACGTAGCCACATTAGCAAAGGGCCTAGGGGCAGGGAAGATCTTCAGATTCCCATAACACCAGGGAAGCACCCAACCCAAGCCCTCTACAACTTTGTATCAACAGTCATAACAACATCTAATTTCTACCAATAAGAGAATGGTTAGGAGAAATGTGACCGAGTGAATAGAGAGTTAATTGGACACAAGAAGACCTGGGTTTGAGTGTTGCCTCTCTCATTCACTAGATATGTTGCAAAAGGAAAGTCACTTAACTGGTGGCACCCTGTACCACCTTGCAAACAGGCTAGAAAAGACAGGGAAATAATGATTAACTGTTCCTCATTCCTGCTGACCTTAAGCAAGTCCCATAACCTCCATGGGCTCCAATTCCCTCCTTCTGTAAAATGAAGAGGCTTGGACTTGACAGTTCTATTCTGGTTCTGAATCTGTACATAATTGGGATATGCTGCTTGGGGGAACACTTGGACTCCACATACTTCTTTTCTAAGTAGGGCTCAGAGCACAAGCCAAGATACATCAGCTCTTCTTTCAAACAAGCATTCACTCAATTATCTCCTGTCTCATTTCCATACCACTCACAGAATATCACTCCACATGGACTCATACTAAAGTTCTCTGTAACAACTCTCAGACCCCTAAGCACAAATTCCAACTCCCCAGCAGCAGGTGGTGGTGTAGTGAATAGACCACTGGACTTGGGTCAGGAAGAATTCAAATTGGGCCTCAAACGCATCCCAGTTGTGTGACCTTGGGCAAGTCACTTAACTCTTGTTTGCCTTAGTTTCCTCAACTGCAAAATGAAGATAATGATAGCACTGCCTCAACTGTGAACTGAAGATAATAGCATGGGGTCATTGGGACGATTAAATGAAATAATTTTTGTATAAAGTGCTTAGCACAAGGGCCAGCACTCAGCAAGCATTATATGACTACGTGTTTCCTTCCCTTCTCCTACAAGCCATTCTCAACTCTTTCCTGCAATAGCAAAAAAAAATCTACAAAACAACCAAATTCTAGACTTGAGATACTTCTTACTGCTCTTAAATAAGCCTCAGCTAACTGGGAGTCGTCTTTTCCCTCCCCACCATTACCATGTTGAGAGGTGTATGTACATATACACAATCGCACTGCATAGCTGCTCCTCCCTTGTCATTTGGAACCCAAAGTTTATCCAACATTATGACAAATGTAAACAGAGAAAAGGAGCATGGAAAGAAACATTTGGATGCCAGAGACAGAAGTTAAAATACTTTCCCTTGCCATGTCTGTGTGTATATGTATTACACCCTTACACCCTTACTCAGGAAACTGAGGTCTGTGGAGGATTATGGGACCTGTCCAAAATCACCCCAGGTACTCAACAGCAAAGTCAAGACAACTCATATTCCATGATTAACAATCAATTCCATCCAGTAGGCATTTATTAAGTATTTAGTAAGGCATAAGTATATACAGGTATACACTGCCTTAGTGTTGGTTAGTTTGAACATTAGCCAGGACCAAGATATATACATGGTAGTACAGATGAGGATCAGGGCACCATAGTCAGAGAACCATCATTCACTATCACACATTATCCATGCCCTCCCTAGAATCATCCTCTCCCTGCTTTGGACACCCTCTTTCCAAACATAATAGAAAAGGCACAGAAATAATGAGTAACATGTTTTCATTCCTCATCTCCCGCTGACCTTAAGGAAGTCTCCTAGCTTCCTTGGGCTTCAGTTTCCTCATCCGTAAAATGAGAGAAATTGTACTAGGCACAAGAGATACAAAAACCAAAACAACCCTAATCCTCCAGTATTTCACAATGACAGTTATTTTCATTTGATTGGAGAAGTGAGGCCTCCCCAAAATAACTCATGGAAAAAGTGGTTCTAAGGAGCTGCACCCAACTATCTCCTTGAACCCACCCAGAATCCCTGACGACATGAAGAAGGTAACGATTCAGTAAGTTACAAAATGGATTCTTCATAGCCTCCTTAGGGTTCATGCTTCCACACATGGTCCGAAAATGTCTTCTACTGCAACGGTTCCATCCCACCAACATTGGTTAAGCATCTACTCTATGCAAACCACAGTGCAAGGAGCTGGAGGAGATAAAGAGCTCAGACAATAACGAGTCTCTGCTGCATAGAGCTTTCATTCGGTCTAAGACGAGAGTAAAACCTTAGAATAGATAGCTTTAATAACTGTATCCAAAAGACATAAAATAACCGCTCTGTGAGAAGTGCCTGGAAAAACTCAAAGCCCAGAAAGGCCAAGCTGATTGTAGGCTCAAACCCAACATCATTTTTTGCCCTTTTTCCAGCATTTAGAAGCTGAAAACTCCATTATGAAACATAGGCTGCATGATATATTGTGTAGGACAAAGGGCCAGCCAACCTCATGTTTCCCTTGCAGAGTAACTTGGATCTTCTCTTGCCGTGAGGACCCAAGGGGTGAGCAGAACAAAATGGCCAGGGCAGAACTGTTTAAACACTTTGATTCATTACACCTGTGTCCACTTTGGAGCCATTAAAGCCAGATGACTTCAGGTGGCTTTTGCTTGATCTGATCATTGCTGCACACACAGGTCTGGGTGGGCTGCAGAGAGCTCATCCCCTTAAAGGGCCAACTCCATGGCAGGTGCACTTCATCAATGAGTAATCACAGCAAGCAGAGAGAGAAAAGGATGAGGCCCAGGAGAACAGCTGTGGGTGGCAACCACCTTGACTCTGAACCTTCTAACTTTTCAACCTAGTCTGGAAAATGCAACTCTTCATTCTGGGATTTGGGCATTTCACAGATCCCTTTCTGCGTCAAAACTCAAGCTTTCTGCAGGGTCATTTTTGAAACCCAGGTTTTCCCTCTCCTTTTTCAGCAACAATCTGACACCATTAGACAATAACAAAAGATTCAAAGGAAATTCCTGACAGTATGATTTGTGATAATCATACATTTGTCTCAGTTATATTTCATTGGGATGGTACCCAAACATCTCAATTGCCTTTTGGGCTTCTTCAGCATCATTATACTGGATTTGTGGCTTCAGAAAAATGATTTTACCATGGTTCATAAATGGCCTCATTTGGATAACATCAACATAAAATAGGATAGTTTGATCCAAGAAAGTCACAGAGTATAAGGGTTAGCAGACAGATGCTGGGGTGACCTTTCAAGTCATCAAGCCAAACTCCTTATTGTACAAAGAAGGAAAATGGGGCTTAGACAACTTAAGTGATCTACTGGCAAGTATCTGAGACAGCATTCATAGCCAGATGGTCCTGAGCCCCCAGTCCAACTCCATCCCTTGTATTTCTCAGTCCTAGATCATGTAGTCCAATCACCTCATTTTCTAAGTATCACATGCTCTAGAACTACAATGCCAACCTTACAAGTTGAATCCCAGCGTGTGACTAGCCATTTGTCACTTCAGGATGCTACTTGAAGGGCCATAACGGTATCTCTCTAATGCCAGAGCTCACAAGCCCCCACTGATGTACTTCCCCAATGAATGTCAATTGAAATCAATTAGCCATGAAGAGTTACTTTTCAGAAAAGGGTATTTACTAAGTTTATACACTAAGAATAGTTGGTATAAAACATTCTACCAAAAAGTGTAAGATACTATCCTACAAGTATATACAGAGTTCAGAGAAAAGTGGTCTCAAGCTTAGAGTATACAAAGCAAAGGAGTAATTCACTACCATCTATTGCTAAAAGTCCTTTACCTACTTTGTGGAGTAAAGCTTATGGAAATTCTCCTACGTATAGCCTAGTTTTTCTGCTAAGATCCTTGTCATCTTGAAGCTGTCTTTCCTCAGTGTGCCTAATTTTTCCATCTCCCATTGCAGAAAATGCTGCTAGCCACTATTATTCTAGGGATTCTACCAAAACACCAAAACATAGTCCAAAATCCTCTTCTAAAAACTCACAAGGTTTTCCTCTGGCCAAAGGTAGGAGTGGGGGACTGGGGAAGAGAAGGAGATGATAAGACTGAAGCTCTTCTCCTCTTCCCACAACTAATTCCTTCTCTGCGCCTTGACTGGAAATATTGTTATTTTACTCTGACAGATGCTCAAATCTGTGTGTTCTAACAACTGGCTATTTTATAGATAAACCACAGGGGAAATGACCAAGTTTCCTCAGCTAATACTGATGCTTCCTCTACAACAGTGGTTCTCAACCTTCCTAATGCCACGACCCTTTAATACAGTTCCTCATGTGGTGGTGACCCCCAACCATAAAATTATTTTCGTTGCTACTTCATAACTGTAATTTTGCTATTGTTGTGAATTGTAATGTGAATATCTGATATGCAGGATGTATTTAAATTGAACATAACCCAAAGGTTGAGAACCGCTGCTCTACAATATCACTCTCATTCATCCATTGATTTTCAAGGACTTCCAAATTGATCAGGACTGTTTGCTCTTAATCTAAAACCCTTGATTGACTGATTCAGTGTCTAGGCCTTATTCACATCTATTTCATACCTGACTGATTGATTAATTGATTGTTCTCACTTTACAAAGGTATAAGCACAGAAACTTGTCACTTACCTTTAGTAGGATGAGGTAACTGATAAATAATTTATTGATTCAATCAACATCCTGGCCTTACATATAGACAAGGAAACCAAGATTTTGGAGAGAGTTATGGGATCTCCCCAGAGTCAACATAGGTACTTAGTAGCAAAGTTATGATGACCACTCAGATTCCAAATAAGCATTTATTAAGGTGCAAGCATATGCCAGACACTATACTAGGCAAAAGAGAAACAGAAACAAAAATAATAAGTCCCTGCCCTCAAGAAGCTTACCCTGACAGAGGGAAGACCACCAGAACACTAACAACAACACATGGTTATAGCACTTCAGGGTGTGAAAAGCATTTTTCATATACATTTTATTTGATCCTTAAAACTATCCTGAGATATAGGTGCTATCATTTATGAATAAACGTTTATAGATTTATAACATTCACAGACAAATAAATACAATGGAATGGGAACTGGGGCACTAACAACCAGACAGATCAGGAAAGGTGGCACTTTGAGGATTAATGAAGTAAAAATGAAGAAGAATCACATGCCAGACATGAAGGACAACCTGTACAAAGACATAATGGAAAGGTGCAATGCTGTGTACAGGAAACAGTAAAAATAATTTGACTAGAACATGTAGGGAGCAATCTATCCATCCAAAAAGACTGATTGGAACCTAATTACAAAGGGCTTTAAAGGCCAAGCAGAGGTGTTTGTATTTCATTACAGAGGCAACTTGGAGCCATTGAAGATCCTTGAGCAGGGAAGTGATATGGTCATATTTTTGCATTAGGAATATCAATTTGGTAACTGTGTGGAAGAGCTGACCTAGACTTGTTGTAATCAAGCAATTGCTCTTAAAGTCAGACCACAGATCTCAATCCCATCCACAGCTTCCCTCTAGTATATCCTATATGCCAATAAGGTCAAATATAAATGGAAATGAGACCAATAAACCATACATAAGGATCCCTGTGGACCACATATTGACTTAGAAAATCACGAATTATCATGAGCTATGTTTTCTTGTATTTTTATTTATTTTGTTCAACAATTCCCAGTTATATTTTAATCTGGTTCAAGGTCACACTCAGGAGTATGTGGACCGAATGCATGGTTGATACCTCTACTCTGCAGCATAAAGGTTTCAAAATGATGTAACCATCAGCACTTTAGAGAAAGTTTGAGTTTTCTTCCCTGCCCCCTCCCCATAACCCTAGCTAAACTTTGAGAAGCAAATTACAAATTAGCGTGGAGTCTAGTTCCTAAATAGAGAAGTTTCTGTACATTACATAACTTTCCTATCTCTATCATAATGCATTTTTCTTTTTTAAAATTTATGATTTTATAACATTTGTTTAGTTTTGAGTTCCAAATTCTCTTCCTTCCTCTAGCCCCTCCACCAACCATCAAGAAGGCAAGCAATATATCAATTATATATGTGAAATCATGCAAAACATCTTTCCGTATTAGCCATGTCACAAAAAAGTAAGAAAAATAAAGTTAAAAAAGTATGCTTTAATCTGTATTCAAAATTCATCAATTCTCTCTGGAGGTTGATACAGTACTTTTCATCATAAGAACTTTGGAATTATTTTGGATCTTGTCTTGACCAGAGCAACAAAGTCCTTCACAGTTAATCGTTACATTATTGCTACATACAATAATCTCCTGGTTCTGCTCACTTCATTCTGCATTAATTCATAAAGTCTCCCCAGGATTTTCAGAAAACATCCTGTTCATCATTTCTTATAGCACAATAGTATTCCATCACAATCATATACCATAGACATTCAGACATTCCCTAACTGATGGGCATTCCCTCAATTTCTAATTTGCTACCACAAAAAGAACTGCTACATATAGGTCCTTTCCTTTTTTATTTGACCTCTTTGAGATATAGACCTAGCAGTGATATTGCTGGGTCAAAGATTGTGCACAGTATTATAGTCCTTTGAGCACAATTTCATATTGTTATTCACAATGTTTGGACCAGTTCACAACTCCACCAACAGTGCATTAATGTTAACTGTTTTTCCACATCTCTTTCCAGCATTCATCATTTCCCTTTTCTGTCATGCTAGCCAATCTGATGGGTGTGAGGTGATACCTCAAAGTTGTTTTAATTTGCATTTCTCTAATCAACAGTGACATAGGGCATATTTTCATATGACTACATAGCTTTGATTTCTTCTGAAAACTGCCTGTTTACATCTTTTGACCATTAATCAACTGAGGAATGGGTCCTAATCTTTTAAATTCAACTCAGTGCCCTATTTATTTGAGAAATGAGACCTTTATCAGAGAAACTTGCTATAAAGTTTTTTTTTATATTACTTCATTGTCTATGGTACCTTTTTGCAAAATTTAGTTTCCCATATGACCTCTTTTAATAAAGTCTAGTCTTGCTTATGCTTTTTCTGAGATCATAATTGCCAAGCCTACTGTCTTTCCTTAGTTGAAACTAGATTTTGCTGATAATAGATCCTGCTCCAGCCCATTATTTTAACTCTGTGTGTGTCTTTCTGTTCCAAATGGGTTTATTGTAAACAGCATATTATTGGATTTTGTTTTCTAATTCATTCTGCTATCCTCTTTCATTTTATGGTTGGGTTCATCCCATTTTCATTCACAGTTATTATTACTAACTGTATATTTCTCTCTATCCTATTTTTTCAGTTTATACTTCTCTTCTTATCCTGTCCCTCCTCAAAAGTCTGTGTGTGTATGTATATATATATATATGTATATATATATATATATGTATATATATATATATATATATATATACACACATATATATTTCATCTTTGAACCAATTCCAATGAGAGTGAGGTTCAAGCAGCACCCAATTTTCATCTCCACTGTAAATGTCTTTCCTTGTGTACCTTTTTATGTGAGATAATTTTCTCCATTCTTCCTCTTCCTTTCCCCATCTCCTAGTGTATCCATCTTTCTTCTCCCTTTCATTTTTTGAAAGATTATTTCAACATAATCAATTCAAACCTATGCCTTCTGTCTGTAAAGACCCTGATGGCTCTAATAATGATAAAGTTCTTAGGAGTTATATCTATCATCTTCCCATATAGAAAAGTAAAGTGTTTAATCTTATTAAAGCCTTTATAATTTCTCTTGAGTCTTGTATTTGAAAATTAAATTTTCTATTCAGCTCTGGTTTTTTCATTGGGAATGTTTGAAATAACTCTATTTTGTTAAATATCCATTCTTCTTCTAAGGGATTATACCCAATTTTGCTGGGTAGGTTATTATTGGTTATACTAGCTCCTTTGCCTTCTGGAATATCATGCTCCAAGCCCTCTACTCTTTTAATGTAGAAACTGCTAAATCTTGTGTGATCCTGACTCTATGATATTTGAATGATTTCTTTCTAGTTACTTACAATATTTTCTCCTTGATCTGGGAACTCTGGAATTTAACAATAATATTCCTGGGAATTTTTATTTTGGGATCTCTTTCAGTAGGTAATTGGTAGATTCTTTGAATTTCTATTTGACCCCATGTATATCAGGGCAGTTTTCCTAGATAATTTCTTGAAAAATGATATTGAGGCTCTTTTTTTTTTTTATCATGGCTTTCAGGTAGTCAAATAATTTCTAAATTATCTCTCCTTGATCTATTTTTTAGGTCAGTTGCTTTTTCAATGAGATATTTCATATTTTCTTCTATTCTTCTAACTTTATTTTATTGTTTCTTGATGCCTCATGGAATCATCAGCTTCCACTTACCCAATTCTAATTTTTAAGGAAATGTTTTCTTCAGTGAGTCTTTCTACCTCTTTTTCCATTTGTCCAATGCTCTTTTTAAGATGTTCTTTTCTTGGATTTTTTTTGTGCCTCTTTTGCCGAGATGTTAATTCTTTTCATAATTTTCCTGCATCATTCCCACATCTTTCACCAATTTTTTACTGAAAACATAAGGAAGTATAACAAATAAAGAGTACAGCTTCATAGGTTATGTACTGAATTGATTATATATTTTTTTAAAAAATCAAGTTATACATAATAGCCACTTACAGTTTCATATACCTTTCTCTTCTCCTACATATAT
Source organism: Pseudochirops corinnae (assembly GCA_028646515.1). NCBI lineage: Eukaryota > Metazoa > Chordata > Mammalia > Diprotodontia > Pseudocheiridae > Pseudochirops > Pseudochirops corinnae. Next base: position 4,500 of record JAQQSV010011040.1, on the reverse strand, counting down.
GGAAATGTCTCATTCTATGACTTGGTTTTTGTTAAATTAAGAATTTTTAAAATCTCCAAAATTGTTAAATTAAGAATTTTTAAAATCTCCAAAAAGGAAAGGTGGTTTATAATGTTGAATTATTAATTCAATGAATTATGGGTAATGAATAAGGGATGCAAGAAAGGAGTGCAAAAGAGGAGAAACAAGAAAAGGTCACTGGATTTGACAATTGAGAAGTTCACAATGATCTTCAAAAGAGCAGCATCAAAAGTTGACAGTGATCTTCAAAAGAGCAGCATCAAAAGATAGGTCTACTTTCCAGGGAGGATGTAGTCAAATTTTGAGGGGAAAATGAGGCAACAAGGCACCACGGCACCATGGTTTGAGGGCAGCTCTTTGAACTCAAATGACTTAGGTCCGAGTTCTTCCCCTGACACATACTAGTTTTGTTACCACAGAGAAGTCACTTACCTTCTCAGTGACCTTAGTATTCAACACTCTAAGACTATAAGTTGAAGATAAATTGCTGATCAATATTAGTACAAGTTTTAACTTGGGAGTTTTTTATGTTGTTGAAATCAGTGATTCAAAACAAAACAACTCAAAAACAAGGAGAGAGAAAATGAGGAAATGGATGGAGTGGGTATAAATTTGTCTTTGGAGAAACTTGTGAGAAAAGTAGGAATGAATAAGAAAGAAGCTGGGGAGTGAGAGGAGAGGAGCAGCTACACTAAACAAAGCATTATTCTTAAAGCAGATAATCAAGAATTGTTCATGTTGCATAAAATCCAGTGAACAGGGAGAAGATGAAGATGCTAGAGAAAGACGATCTTCAGGAGAATAGGATTCTAAAAAATACAGAGGAAAATCACCCATTTGCAAGCACCAGGCCAATCTATAAAAACGGGTCTTAATTGCTCATTTCCATATGCATTAAAATTCAGTCCAACTTTTACGCAATACAACATCACTTAAACAGAACAGTTGTTTGCAACCATTAAAGTGAGACAGATGGATAGACAGGTACAGATATAGATGTATGTATATATGTGTGTATATGCATATAGACACATATATATGCCAATTGTTGTTGTTGTCATTACTTGTTTATAATAAGCCCCACTTCAAACTTATCCTCGATCCTGTTGCTTCCAGCACGAGTCAGACTTGTAAGTCACATTTCACTTTGCTTTCTACCTTCATTTCCAATAACATGTAAACATAGCTCTATGACCAGACACCCTGCCAATAGCAAAGGCATGCAAGTTCTGACCAGATGGTTAAGAACTTAATCCCTCCACTCCAGTGGGAACTTCCCTGGGGACAACGCCTATTAGATCTTTTTTCGATCTGGTTATATCATGACCATCAATTCTGATTTGCATGAAGCACCCATCAGAGTACACCACTGGGTACACTTACACAGCTGGTGTAAGAATAAGATTAATCACAAGCCCTGGAAAACTGTCGCTCAGGCACTAACCTGAGCAATGAGCCTTTACTGCAGGCCTCAGAGGAACATCCTGAGGGCCCTGAACCAGCAGGGGGAGAAAATTTTAAAGTTTCCCCAAATTCAAACCAAGAGCCTGCTGACAAAAGGGCTTGAAATCTAATCTGAACGGTTGTGCTGACACCACGTCCAGACGATGCTGACTGAAGAAATTTGCTGCATGGATTTGCTGTCTTGTAGCTTGGAACTGTGGGGTGAAGCTGGAACACTCATTTCCCTAGTCTGATTAGCTATAGAAAAATAGGCTCCACTTTTTTACCATTTGATATCAGAAAAAAAAAACAATTTTAAAAAATTAGCAACCACTTTTCAAAATATAGAACAATTTCTCCAAAGTCTGGCTCTTAGTCATTGGTGTTTGGAGGCAGCCCAGGGCCTGCAGAGGCTAAACCAGAATAGCACCATTTCTAACAGGTTCTACCAAGCTGGAATGGCTTCAACTGTGGATGCAGCAAGAGACTGTATGTCTGTTGTCTAAGCAACGGTATATCTAGATTCAGAAAGAAGCATCACAAAGCTGATGGTGATCATTTTTGTGCTTCTCTAACTTATTAAGCCATCTACTGAGGCATAGATAAGTCTTAGGCAATAACACCAATGAAATCATCAGTCTTCTGAAGTACTGAGTCCCCACAAAGATGCCTCTAACAGCTAAGGATCTAAGATAGACTACTTACCTGCTCTGTGGTTTAAAGAGATGAGTACAAGTAGCTGCTGGCCCAAGGTTACCCATAAGTTCTTGGGTGAAGAAGCTTTGATAACTGAAAGGAGTTCTCTCTCACGGCCAGAGTCAAAACTAGCCATTTAGGTGCCGAGAGCAAGCAATATTGAATGCCCTCAAATCAACTTTGTGGTTCATGATACAAAAATAATACAAGTAATTATGACAAATTAAATTTAGCAAAAGAAGACATGTCAAGATACTGCATTCCTGCTCCGACGTGTGGGAAAATGACCATATGGCCCCACAGGAGATATCACTACATGAAACAATAGACACTCCTCCCCATATATTGCACCTACTAGATTGAAGGGAACAGGGAAGTCATGGGATGGTCAGGAAGGACTTCATCTGGTATGGCCATGGTGATGGTAAGGAAGTCATTTGATAGTTTCCTAATTTAACTAATTATTCTTGCTAATGAAGATCCATCCTTAATTGTTTCAACGCTACATGAGTAAAAGTATCTTTCTACAAATGAGTCATCTTTAAAAGTCAGTCTTTTTTTAAAAAATATTTTAGGCCCTCTAAATTCTAACATCCTGAAGCAGAAGTCTTAACACTCTTCTCTAGGTATGGCTCTGCCCATTACTAACATACCATTAGCAGTTAACCAGAGCATTAGGAACTATTTGTTATAGCTGCCTCTGGTTTTTTGGTTTTTTTTTTTGCTTTTTGTAGGGCAGTTAGGGTTAAGTGACTTGCCCAAGGTCACATGGCTAGTAAGTGTTAAGTGTCTCAGGTCACATTTGAACTCAGATCCTCCTGACTTCAGGACCAGTGCTCTATTCACTGCGCCACCTAGCTGCCCCTAAATGCCTCTGTTCTAAAACTTCTTCAGCCATGTCCCTTCCAACTTGTCTCTTCCTTGGCCTCTCTGCATAGGGTTTCTCAGTCTTTGTAAGATGATGCAGCAGGAAATTTGCCTGAGGGGAACCTTCAAGTCCAGTGAAATTACCTTTTGCAATAAAAGTAGAAGCATATGTATTTCTCTCTACCTAAATACAAAATGGCATCACTACTTCCATGCATGGTGTTCCTTCAGGTGAGTCAAGGCTAACAGAAGATGGAAAGTATTTCATACGTACTCAGATACTGAAAGTGAACCACCATCAAAATGCCAACAGCCCACCCAAAGATCACAGTAAGTATTCTTTTCCATGTTTAATTGATGCTTTTTTTTAGAATGTTTCTCTCATTTTCCACCACCACACCCACATGCACACACAAAATAGAAGCATCTCCTGCAACAAATAAGCATAACAAAAAAAAATACTTCACATGCTGAATGAACCTGGTATCCCACACTGCAGTTTACTGCCTCTCTACTGAGGAGGAGGGGATACAGTGCCCTGAAGTCAAGACTGGTTGTTGTACCAATGTGAGTGTGGAATGAGGATTCACCAGGAGCATATTAACACAAGTACAAATGGTTTCTTCTCTGTGCTTGTGGGAAAAGGCTATTTCAGTCAAGCTAGTTTGGCTGAAGGATAACTCTGCGCATTCCTTGGATGTAAACTGTGATATCAGCAGTTGCTTTTCATTTATTTCACTCAACAGCTTATGTTAGTGCATTCAGCCCTCAGCAATATCTCCAATCTGTAGAAGAATGATCTTTTGTTGGATTCCTCTGCATCCTTTTTCCATGCCCATTGCACAAGGTAGAATTAAATGTATAGATCACGTCAACATTACCATTTAAAAGCTCTTTCAAGCTGGGTTGGAACAATTATTTCCCATCTCAGTAACAAACTCAGGGTAGCAAGATCTTCTTTGTAATCTACCTGCTCTTTTGTCTGCCCACCAATGCTTTGGGTAGCCACTGTGGGAGCTCTGTTGGCAGTCAAGGGGACAGGAAGCAGAATCAGGATCCAAGAAGAGAAGCAGCTTTCTTGGCTGCTCCTCTAACGCAATGCAAACACCCACCTGGGCTCTGCCGAGTATGCCTCATTTTTCAGAATCAAGGAAGGTGTCAGGCTGAGTTTCAGAATTTCCCCAACAGATCTAGAGGGAAAAATGACACTTAGGGCTTTCTCAGGTGTGGAAAGGAGGCTGGATACCAGGATTATAGGAGACATGGGTGAGCCAATGCCAGAGCATTCTGCAGGTTGAAACTAATTGCCAGATGGTACCGTAAAATTGCTCATGTGTTTACCTAAATAAATAAATATGTCTATATGTACAGGAATAAATAAATGAGTAAATAAATAAATGGATAGAGAGAAAGAGAGATAAAGGGAAGAAGGAAGATAGGAAGGGCAGGAAGAAGAAAAGGAGAAATGAAGGA
>JAQQSV010011039.1:0-13111 GCA_028646515.1 Pseudochirops corinnae | reverse complement strand
CTGAGGATACAAGGAAAGGTCAAAGACAGTCCCAGCTGTGAAGAAGCTCATATAGTCTGATGGGGAAGACAACATGCGAGCCACTGTGTACATACCAGCTATAGACAGGAGAGACTGGAAATCATCAAGGGAGAGAGAACGAGTCTGGGGAAGCTTATGGACCCCTTCTCAGAATAATGTTTTTAAATGTGAAAAATAACATACATAGGATTATTAGTAGACAAATTAGACTGAAATATTTCTTTTAAAAAGTTTGTTTCTAAACTTTTACAAGTCCCAAGTTAAGAACTCCCAGAGTAGATGATTTCTCAAGTTCTTTCCAGTTCTAAAATCTTAGGACCTGTCCCCATAACTGAATGTGATCCAGAATAACCTCTCAGACACAATAGGTTAGGAAACAAATGCTCAGGAGTTTGGCAGGCAGCAATCAGCAAAGGGGGAGAAGGGGGCAGACCTGCAGCTAGTTACCCTATATTCTAGGTCCTAGAACAACAGCCAGGGCTCTCTAAACTTTCCCTCTGACTCTTTTCCAGTGTTCTTCTCCTGCTCCAATTGGAGTAGCCTCCTCACTGATCCCTGAACAAATCATAACCATACCCACCATGGTTATGAGCCCATGCTCAGATTATGTTCCCCTTTGGAAATGCCTTCTTTATACTCCATTTATCCAAATTCTACTTCTCTTTCAAGGCCCAGGTCAGAGTCTCCTCCTCCAGGCAGTCTTCACTGATGCCCTCAGACCACAGGGAGCTTTCTCCCCTGAGTTCCTCCGTGACGTACTCTCTGTGTGCTGTATTGTCAGCTGTTTCATGGGTCTGGTCCTTTTTTTCTACATGCAAACTCCTGCTGGGCAGGCCTGCCTTTTGACCCTATCTCTACCCCAGAACCTCACCCCCACTTCCCTATTCATGGTGTTCAGGGCAGAGATGGTGCTAATTAAACACTGACTGAATTGAGTTGGTTTGCTCCCCACAGGACAGGTGACTAAAGGCTTCAAACCTAACCCTGAGGTCTACATAGAACTTATAAGAGAATCCTGTAATGGGGGAGAATTCTCCACCTGCTTCACAGAGCTCCAGAAGCTCTTCCTCAAACATCGATGCACCAAGCTCAAAAGTCTGATCCGATTGGTGAAACACTGGTATAAAATGGTAGGCATTTTCTTTGGTTATCCAGGTTTCTTTTGGTTATCCATTTGAACACCTGATGGCAATGAGAGGAGAATGGGTGTTCAATTGGCCATGTCACTCACTAGCTGTGTGACCTTGAGCCAGTCTCCTAGCCTCTTCCTCAGCTCAAAAATGAAGGGGCTGGATTTAGATGGCTTCTGATCTTTCCTGTGACTCAGGGGAGGCTGTGATGTGATGCATATGGATTGGATTTCATTGCATTAATCAAACAGACTTAGAAGGTATCTACTATGCGCCCCTGGGAAGACAAATGCAGGAAATAAAAACAATTCCTCCTCTCAAATAGCTTAGATTATATTGGGAGAGACATGCGGACATAAGAATTGTGACAGAGACACCTGGCAGGCGTAGGGGATTGGGGGAAGGGGGTTTGAGGGAGGAGGAGTCAGGAGAGATAGAAAGGAGGAATGCCAGAGTTATTGATCAATTATTTCTTCTTCCTTCTCAGTGCAAGAACAAAATAGGTGAACTCCCTCCTCAGTATGCCTTGGAACTCCTGACTGTCTATGCCTGGGAGCACGGGAGCAAGGAAACTAATTTTGACACAGCTCAGGGCTTCAGGACAGTCCTTTACCTGATCCAAAATTACCAAAAGCTCGTGGTCTACTGGACCATCAACTATGATTTTCAGAATAAGACTGTTGGAGAGTACCTGAAATCACAGCTGAAAAAACCCAGGTACCAGAGTTAGAATCCACCCCACCCTTGAAATCAGCAAATATTCTAAGCAGATGACTCTGGTCTCCTGAGCCGTTCTGTCCTGACTCAGACCACCCCCTTGGAAACAGAAAGCTAAGCTTACTGATGAGCTTTTGACTGATGGCCTGCCCATAAAATGGTCCCACGTGTGAGTAGAATGTCAGATTGACTTCATGATATGGTATCAGAGAGGCTAGGAAGGCTCCCTTGCCATCCAAAAGGTCTTTTCTATGATGCTGTCTGAAATTCCACCATTCAAGCTTTATTCCTTTGGGTTAAGAATTCTCTCCCAGGTCCTTAAAGAGTCCTGTTGGTTCAATCCAACTCAACCTAATTATACAGGTATTCACTATGGAGCTTGAAAGATCAGGATTCAGGCCATACCCATACATAAGATTCTATACAATGAGTAGAGCGTGTCTCCCCTCAGACATTACTATGTCATGAGATAGCCTTATCCTTAACCACTTCCTACATGGAAATTTAGTTCTCCAGTGAAAGCAATCTGTGTCCTGGTCCCTAATTCCTCCCTGATCATTAGCTGTTATGACTATGGGCAAGATTCTCCTATGGGCCTTGGTCCTCCTCTGTGGTACACCTCAGAAGGCCTGTTAAAAGAATAATTGGGATCCTGAAGGCAAAAGTTTAGAACCAAAAAACATCAGGGAAATACCAACTGTTAATACTGTAGACTAAGTTTCTTGAAAGATTTGGAGAGGTACATGCCTGGAGCCAATGTCTCCTTGGATTTGGTGATGTGGAAGGATCTCTTCACTAGCCTCACCTCTTCGCCCTACCCTTTAGGCCAGTGATCCTGGACCCAGCTGACCCAACTGGTGATGTAGGGGGAAGTCAATGGCGCTGGCACAGTCTGGCAGAAGAAGCTCAAAGATGGTCATCTGCCCCATGTTTTAAAAACTGGTATGGGAGCTGCGTGAAGCCATGGAAAGTGCCAGTGAGTAATACTCTTCTGTGTGTGTGTGTGTGTGTGTGTGTGTGTGTGAGAGACACCCCCAGGAAGGGTCCCCATGGGCTCAGGCAGCCTTTACCTCTGCACGGCATCCCTCCTGCTCTTCTGGCCCCAGACTCCTGGTCATCTGAAGTTGGAATCTGGAGTTATACTTCTGATCTGACCTGAATGTTCCAGCTAGGTCCATCACAGGCTACCATGTGACTGATGCCAGCACCAGGTGGTGTAGGACAGATAGTATCACCAAGAGTCGGGCTAGGTGAGAATAAGATCAATGCCAGTTTATTAATATTTCTCTTGAATATATATACAGTACTTGTTTAGATATGGATTTCTGCTCGGTTGCTTGTGCTCCAGTGTTTTTTCTCAGAAATAACTTTTTTCAAATGGGCTAGCTTGTAATCACTGTCTTTCTGCCTCTGGTTTGTCTCTGGGGTCAAGATAAATTTTTACTGTGTGTTTTTCATAATTATCTGAGGGAAAAGTTTCAGGCTGTTTATAAGAAGGGACTCTGCTCCTTCCTACATCTGAGCTAGGTCTCCGAGTTTTCTCAGTCCTTAATGCTACAAGATATTTCAAACATGGTCTTCCATGGACTGGCACTTCCATTGATCTTTGGGATTTGTCAGAGTTCGAAGGTGTCCTCCTTGATTCCCCACATGCCATCTTAAACTGTACCACAGCATGTTTACACACCCTTCTCCACCCCTTTCTGATCCATTCCAAGAAAGATCACTTTCAACAGAACCTTTTAATAAGCTGTGGAGTCCTGAGAGGTATAGCACATACACACACATGCGCGCGCGCACACACACGCACACACAGAGAGAGAGAGAGAGAGAGAGAAAGAGAAATAGAGAGAGAGAGGGAGGGAGAGAGAGAGGAGAGAAGAGGAGAGACAGAGAGAAAGGGGGAGACAGAGAGAAGGGGGAGACAGAGAGAGAAGAGAGGAGATGGAGAGAGGAGACAGACAGAGACAGAGATGGAGAGATGGGGGGAAGACAGAGGGGTGGAGGGAGAGGGACAGAGAGACATAGGTAAACAGAGACAGAAAGAAAAAGACAGAGAGTGTGTTCTGGCCCCCAGAACTGAACAGAGTACTCCTGCTGGGTACCAGCTCCCACAGTGGGCACTGGGGTGGTCACTTTCTTGGATCTCAGCTTCATTAGACCCCTTAGCCTTTCATTTTCACAGTCACACTGCTGGGTTCTGTTGAGCTTATACCATCCTCCATTTGATAGATATGGCAACTGAGTCTCATGGAGGATAAATGTCTTGAAGAAGGTCATGAAGTTAGTTACTTGCAGAATCAGAATTAGAAGGTCCCTTTTAGGGTTTAGTTTCTAACGTAGTTCTCTAAACTCCCAGTACAAGGTTCTTTCTTTGTTATTTTTCTTGTTCAAGTCATTTTCAGTCATTCTGACACTTTGTGACTCCTTTTGGGCTTTTCTTGGCAAAGATCCTGGAGTGATTTGCCACTTATTTCTCCAGCTCATTTTACAGATGAAGAAACTGAGGCAAGTAGAGTTAAATGACTTGCCCAGGGTCACTCTGCTAGGAAGTGTCTGAGGATGGATTTGGGTACTCTATGGACTACGGCACCACCTAGCTGCTTAATGTTCTTTCTATACGACCTCAGTGACTCCCACCCCCAAATCATGGGTATGCAGATTCCCCAAAGTAAATGTGTTCTTTTTTCAGGTGGAGCAGACCTTGAAAGGAAGCAAGGGCTTTCCCCCGTCCGGTTACTCAGAAGAGGGCTTCTCCATTTGTGATTGTTTTTGTTTGTTTTTGTGTTGTTTTCTGTTTTGGTTTTGGGCTATGTTTTTTTCAAGCCTAGCCTTAAATACAAAGAAACAGACACATGACATTCACTAGCTGTATGACCCTGGGCAAGTCACTTAACTCCCCATTGCTTCACCCTCCCAAAAATAAGAAATAAGAAAAGAAAAAAAAAAACATTGCTATGTGCATAGCAGACCATAAGAGAGGATTCAATATAAAACAATAAATTTCCATTTCAAGAAAACCTATGTAATAAATACTACCCACTGTTTTCAAAGCTGCCCAGCTTTTCTTTGCTTGCTTGTTGTTTTTCTCTGCTCTGGACTTTTTACTTTATTTTTTCCCCTTTCTCCCCCCTCCAATAAAGAAGGCTACAATTACGTGTGGATAAATATATCTATATCTATATCTATGTCTATATCTGTATCTGTACCTATATCTGTGTCTATATCTATATCTACATACATATATATCTGTGTGTATGTATATACACACATGGGTATAAACATTACATATATGATTACATATATATTCATACACATATATGTAAGACCATACTATGCTTATTTCCTCCTATCATCTGTTTCTCTGAAGGTGCATAGCATCTTTCATAAATCCAATTCTTTCCATGTTTTTCTAAATCAACCAGCTCATCATTTCCTATACCACAACAATATTCCAAGTCCATCATATCATATCTGAGAGACTGGCTGTGAAAGTTTTTCCCCTACTTTTCTGCATTCCTTCTGTTCTTGGTTACATATGTTTTATTTACACAAGAAAATTTTAATTTAAAATAATTGAAATTATCTTTTTTACTTTACACTTCAACAATGCTCTAAGACAGAGCAATGAGGAAGGATGGGGTAAATAAGGTGAGAAGGATAGTGAGGAAAACTAGGAAGAAGAAAAATACACAACAAGTTATTGTAGCTTAGAATGTGAATGGGACCAATTTACCCACAAAACACAAATGGATAGCAGATTAAAAACTTGAATTCAATAATATGTTGCTTTCAGGAGATAAAAATGAAAGATACAAAGAAACATAAAATAAAGAGCAGGAGTAGAATGTAAAATGTGAAAAAAACAAAAGCAGGGATAGTACTTATTGATGTCAAAGTTAACATTAATGAAAAATATAGAAACTACACTATGTATCAGCAGCATTATTGTTAACTAAGCAGAGATGAAAGTCACCCTTAGGAACACCTACTCTTCCAAGGGCATATAAACTGTGAGCTCACTGCCATGAGAGGCCTTTGGCATTCAAGAGTACCACTGACCTCTTTTATTAATAGCATGATAGCCTTATTAATAAAATGACTACCTAGAAATGATGTCTCTCAAACTTTTTAAATGTTACAGTTTAGTAGACTGTGAGCTCCTTGAGATGAAGAATTGTTTTTTTTTTAATTTCTTGTTTGTATTTCCAGTATTTAGCACAATGTCTAACACAGAGTAGGGGCTGAATAAATGCTTGTTGACCAACTGATGTGGGAGCTAGGGGATACTATTAGACAGGAGGCAGCTAGAACACAATGATGTTTTTGTTTCAAGCATGATGTGAAATCTTTGCACTGGTGATATGGTACCTGGGGGCCAAACAGCATGAGAAGAGATGCCCAGTGAGGATTTCTTAGCCTTTATGTACTGACCCAGAAGTCCCATTCAGATGTATGTCTATGAGGAGTAGGGAGTCAAGGAGAAGGAAGGCATTTCCTGGGATAATCAGTATGTATCCTTGATCTGTATTGTCAACTGTATACTTACTAACTAAATAAAGTTTACTTTTTTGTCCATTGATTGTGTCCAGTCAGTAACTGATGCCATCTTGAAAACTGGGTTTAAAGCAGCTGCAGGCAGCTTCTCACAACAGCAATAAATGCTTTAATACCTCTCCCTTGGTCTCAGGTTTCTTATTGATAAAATTAGGATGCTTACTTCAATAAATACTTCAAAGACCTGTAACGATTTAACCATTCATGGGTTGTTACAGCAAACCTTCCCGAGTTGTCATCATGATTTAAAGACTCGAGCATTTAGTGATCAACTTTGCAGCAATCTGTCCTCCCAAACTCAGGTAGATGAGGGTCTAATTTAAGGGTCTAATTACATAGTATAATGAGCTCTCTCTCTATTCAACAATAAACTAAACATTGTTCAATAAAGTAAAGCACAACATTCACACCAATATCCTTAAACAAAACATATCATCTAATACATACATACACATATATATATGTATACATCCACTCAGTATGTCATATGATACATAGCATATATCATTGCATTCAGCAGATATGGCCCTGGGGCAGCAGATAGCCATACTCCATACTTGCAATGGCAAGCAAAGTAGAATTGTTTTGCTGTTTTTCTAGGTTAAGTTTTAGCTAGTCAAGTGCCTTTTATTGAGTCTTGCCTTTGTTTGAATCAAGAGTTTTGATTGGAAACAAGCATATATTGTATTGCTTGGAGGGAGAGGGGAGAGTAGAAAGAGAAGCAGAGCTGAGAGAGAAGTGAGTGTTAGCAGGCTGGGGAAACTTGCTTTTGGGGAGGCCTAATAGAAAGAATGCTTGTGATGTTGGCACTCCCTCTGTTGATCTGTGTTAATTCCTCAGACAGAAGCCCTGTCTGTTGGTTTTTATGAGAGAACTGAGCTAAATAGTGGAGATCTGCCCATGGAAAGGAGGCTTAGCTTAAACCCCTTTTAGAAGTTGTTAAAATGAATTGAGATGATGGAGCTGGTAATGTGTATAAATATTGCTATAGCCCTGTTAAGCTTTGGTTTCCTAGAAACTGAAGCTGTGAGCAGGAGACCCTGGAGCCTGCTATCAGGCAGAAGCAGGAAGAGGTTGGAGTGGAACAGTCCCCTTTGAGTTAAAAAAAAAGGATCAGGAGCAGAGAGCTGCCTGCATGTGAACCCAAGCAAGAGCTGGGAGCAGTCGGTCCATAGAGGAGGAGCCAAGGGGTTTTGAAGTCAGACTCCAGTCAAGATGAGAGAGGACTTTACTTGGACACTGTGTATTGATTAAGGAGATTGTTCTTACTGTGACCTAAGGGTGGATGGTGTGATATTTTCTGCTACCCCTTAAGGATGTGTTGTACTAGGGAAAACCCTAGCCTGGGACCCCCTGATTGTATAAACAAGTATTTTGGGGAATGCTACTGAATGCAATGATATATGCTATGTATCATATGACATACTGAGTGGATGTATACATATATATATGTGTATGTATGTATTAGATGATATGTTTTGTTTAAGGATATTGGTGTGAATGTTGTGCTTTACTTTATTGAACAATGTTTAGTTTATTGTTGAATAGAGAGAGAGCTCATTATACTATGTAATTAGACTCTTAAAATTATTCACAGCAGCAGCCTTCAGGTGTGCTGCTGTGATTGGTTTTCCAATCCTTGGAGTCTTTCCAGATGAAAGGGACTCATCAGGTCTGGGGTTCCATTGGTCTGACCTTCCAGAGCCCAGGGTCACCTTCACAAAGCAATGGGGAAATAGAAGACATAAAAATACTGTGAAAGAAAATGAAGAAACAAATGGATCAAGAAAGAAAATGGATCAAGTAAATATTACAAAGGAAAGCACATGCCTAGTATATGCTCCCTTCTCCCTCAGAGAATCCCTGGGTTCCTCCAAGGCTGAGTTTACCTGCCTCTTCCTACAGGCAGCTGTTCCTGACTTTCCTAGCTGCTCATGCCCCACCTAATGCTCACCTCAAATGATCATGGTTTATATCTAAGATTCTTAAACATTTTTGAATCCTGGACTCCTTTGGCAATTTGGTGAATCCCTCTTAGAATTATGTTTTTAAATACACAAAATAAGATACATAGGATTTGAAAGGAAACCAATTATATGGAAAAACATGCAATCATAGTCTGGGATAAGCACAGAGTATCTGGGATGATGTTTCTCCATAAGTAAAACTTACGTCTAGGAGAATCATGACAACATGTAAAGAAAGCGTCTTGGAGAGATTGGGATATGTATAGATCATCTGTAACTGATTCTAATGAGCTAACCATGTGATAGGGCAGGTAGGTGGTACAGTGGATAAAGCACTGGGCTTGGAATCAGGAAGTCTCATCTTCCTGAGTTCAAATTTGGCCTCAGATACTTACAAGTTGGGTGATCTTGGACAAGCCACTTCACCCTGTTTGCCTGTTACCACATCTGTGAAATGAGCTGGAGAAGGAAACAGCAAACTACTCCAGCATCTTTGCCAAGAAAACCCCAAAATGGGGTCACAAAGAGTCAGACAGGGCTGAAATGACTCACCAATAAATATGATACAAAGGAAGTTCTTTGACTATAGAATGTTGACCTGGAAGTTTGGTTAAAAAAGGCAAACAAGCCAGGTGATATATATTTATATTGTTTATTCCTGTAAGCTAGCAGCATCCATGTACATGGGAGTCAGAAAATAATTCTGGCTCAGAGATAAGCAAGTTGAGGAAGATCTTCTATACCGTTGAGTAATCCCTACTTGAGGTGTCTGTGTCACCTAAAATTATAGTTTCCATATGTGTTTAACCATAGCATGAGAAAGTAATTATCTTAACTGGATAGGTTATAAATACAATAAGATAGAAGAAGTGTTAAAGTGTCAATTGAAATTCCAAACCTAGGATATCTGTGTTTCTTCTATCATTAACATGACATAACATAGCATATGTCCATAAAATACTGAGATAAGAGAAGTCTCATTATTCATGATAGTGTCTGGTTCCAGGTACCTTGTTCTTAGTAGTTGTAAACAGAAGAATGCTCCCAGTCACCTTCATCTGGCCTTGTAGTTGTTGACACAAGAAGAAGCATTTTGAGTACACTTAGAGAGCAAAGCAAAGCACGTCTGTTATGCCAGCACATGCAAAGTATTATGGTGGCTTAAGCTTAGAGTGCACCAAAATGTCTGCCTGACTGGCCATTCCAGGTCTCAGGCCTTTCTCAGGTCTTGGGGGTTCAAAATGGTTTGAGGAGAGGTCTACATTCATCATTCAAAAAGATATATCAGCTTTAGCCAAAGTGCTCTTCGGGGAGCTTAGGGACTAGTAAAGGGAATGGAGCCTATCACATCGTGATTTTGAATGGTCTGGAGGACTGCTCACTATCCCTTCATTCTAAAGTTTGGTTTTGCTGACAGCATAGCGTTGACACCTTGAGGTGCAAGGAGTGACCTTTGGGACTTTATCCCAGAGGACATGGAAAAAAAGAATCCCCAGCATTAATGCAAACTCTGGATACAAACATGGAGGAATTAATTGTATATAGGAACTGAGCCAAGTCAAACTCTAGCCCTAGACTGACATGGTGGAGGGGAAAGGATGACCCAGAGGAGCTGGGAGAAATGCTTGTATGTTTATTTGGCCTGTCTTTTAATCAATATCCTTTTGTAATACCTAATCAACATTAATTGGTTAAATGAGGCACCAGTCACAAGCTGCCAACCATGGGGGAATAGCCAATGGGGGTTTAAGCTGATGGCAGTAGAAAAGAAACACCCAAATCCTTCAGGGTGCCCTGGAACCCTAAGAGTGAATGGAGCTACTTTTGCCCTCAGATGGTGAGGCTAGAGTATTCAGAGTACATACAGTTATCAAAATATTGTTTTAAAAAGTTCACAGTCCCCTTGCATTAAGAACCTTTGGTCTATGTGTTAATATGGGCACTCTATTCAAATTGCATTTCCTTCTCTGTGTATATGTAGAAAAAACAACTCCCCCAACCCCACCCCTGCTGCCCCACAATGTAAATTCACTGAAGGCTGAGTCAGCTTTATTTTCTTCTTATTCTCTTTGCTTAGCACAGTGTCTGGCACATAATAGGTGCTTAATAAATGCTAGTTGGATCATTGAATGGGATTAGTTAAGTGCTATACATAACGTAAAGCAGAAATATGGATTAACATTGGTTAAGGAAGGCTTGGTTTTTCAGCTGCTAGGACCTGGAGGCATTAGCCTTTGACTACTAGGTTTAGAGTAAAGGTTTTTAACCTTTTGTGTACCATGAACCTGTGAGGGATAATTTATAGTGAAGTTTCCCCACTCTGAAAAATCAAATCTAGAATGGTTTCAGTATTCACTAGACCTACATTTAGAGGTCACCTGACCTTACAGGAATCTGGGACTTAGAGCAATGGAGACCCTCCCCAGTGCCACCTCAGCACAAGATATGCCAAATACAGAAAAAAAAGCCTTTCACTGGACACTCACATGTTTCCAGGTCCTTGGTCTCAGAGACAGAGTCCTGCACTTAGGTTGTGGGCCAGCCTCCCTACCAATAAGAGTGAAGGCCAGTTGCATGGTTGGGCTTCTGCATTAGAAGGTTATATAACCATGGGCCCACTTCTACCTGTTGCTCTCTTCCTGGCAGATGCCATTTGAGTGACAGAGGCAGAGTCCTTTCTCATGAGAAGAATAAAGACCTTTTCTGACCTCAGATTCAGACTCCAAACTCTTTCATCTCACACAGTTTGGAGGTTCCACTGAGATTTTTCAGACTCCCCTCTGTTGAGAGTGAGGCCTGAGGGGGCCTGAAGCTGAGAGCAGAAAATGCCTAAAGGGGGGAACAAAGATTACTGGATTACTGTGCACAGGCCCAGGTAAGGAGAGGCCTGGGTGATTTGGTGGTGAGTGGGGTCAACTGAGTCTGGCTAGGAGTTGGGCTAAAATTCCTGGACCAAGAGGTCAACCTGGTCAACTGAGTCTGGCTAGAAATTGGGGAGACCAAGAGGCCATTTCTAAGGGGGTGCTGACTAGTGACCCCTGACAAAGGCCCCTCAGAATTCATGCCTCAGCACCCCAAGGATTTCTGGACCAAGAGATTGACACAGTTTTGGCCAGACCTTGAATCTGAGAGGTGGGGTTGGCTGATGAGTTTTCTCACCTGCTCTCTGGTCAAGGGAAATTCAGCTGTAACCCACAAGCAGCTAGTTAATTGGGAACAGAGTTGGGAAGGTTCCCTTCAGTCCCCCCTGATAATCCCTTGGGAGATAAAGTTAGCAAAGCTGGTTGAGACTGTATTTGTTTTGAGACTGTGTTTGTTCAGTGTGGTTTTTTTTGTGTGTGTGGTTTGTCTATTCAAGAAAGAGAAAATGTTTTGCCATTAAGATTTAAAAGCCTCTGGAATGGTTAAAGATCTTCCTTCTCTGCTTTTGCATTCTTAACTAAATTCAGAATGGGGAGAGAGAATTCAGCGTAGGTAAGTGAAACTTTTTTTTCCTCTTTATCTGACATGCCTGAGGCCACTACCCCATCCCACCTTTAGAAGATCTGGAAATGTTGGAAAAGAGTGCTAGTGAATTTTTGGCCTGACTTCATAACCAACAAACCAAGTTATGGGAAGTTAGAAGAGATTATGTCTATCTACATTTCAGGATGCATCTATGAAAGGGCTGTATTGGAATTTAGTTCTAAAAGATTAGTTCAAATAATCATTAAGCTCCCAAGGTCTCTGCTTGGGAGAAAAGTTAAAATATAACCACACCCAGTTTACTGGGTCAAACCCTTTGTCTATGAAAGGAGACAGGATTTCACCCCCATTTTTTTTTAAAGAAGAGGAATAGGAGTGGGGGTGTGAGCCTCGCTTGAAGGTGGAATGAAGATCACACAACCATGTGTCTTCTAAAAGACCAGGTGTTGGCCTAAAGATATTTCTAGGGCAATAGATTGGTATTTGGCATTATGGTTGTAAAGTGATTTTTAAAAATGTGAAACTATTATATTTGGTTAAATAATGTTCAGATTGATCATTTGAACTCTTCACTATTATGAAAATGTATACAGTGGTTTAAAGTTATAAAGTTATAATTTAATTCCTGTGTAAGGGGGTTTGGAAATGCATTCACCTAAAATTTTTACTAGAATATGAGTTTTAAATACATAATGTTTGGGACATTGTACATTTCTAAATTATGTAATTTGGAAAAAAATTTATGAATGCTGATGTTAAAACAATTTTCTTATTCCTACTCAGAAGCTGTTAAATTATCTAAGGATATGATTATGTATGTTAATTTGGATGTAGGTGAAATTTGTAATGTTTTGGGAATTTATATTACTTAAGGAATTTGAATTTAAAGATGGGCATTGATTATGGTAAAGATGTTTGTAATTATTACTAGAATCAAAAGAAGCAGTTAGAATAATTAACCCAGCATATTGTAAACTGATCTAAAATGTGAGCAGGAATGGGTATTATCTATGTTGTAACAAAAGCAATTTTTTTTTGTTTAAATGTTGTTACACTTAGAAACTGTATTATATTTTTGAAATATTGTAATTTGGGAAATCTGTAAAATTCATTTCCTTATAGTTCCTGGTCTGGCCAGCCTCTAATTATAATGAAAGTTAAATATCAGATTCTGTTAAAGCCTCCCAAACCAGATCAGATAAGGAAAGAAAAGGCTGAGGAATAGTAAGGAATTTGAGTTACCCTCCCCAACTT
>JAQQSV010011038.1:0-13111 GCA_028646515.1 Pseudochirops corinnae | reverse complement strand
TGGGTAGGTGATTCTTGGTTTTAATCCTAGCTCCCTTGATCTCTGGAATATCCTATTCCAGGCCCCTTGAAAAAAAAAAACAAATTTTTGCTGTTTTTTTCACTGTGTTTAGAGTCATTATTTTAAGATATCTGGAAGAGTTTGGGGAAGAGCTCAGGAGAGGCCCTGCCTTTACCCTGACATCTTGGCTCTCCCTCTCCCTCATAACCATTTCAATGATACTGATGGAACACATGAGTTTTTTTCCATGTGATCAGCTCACCTGCTTAATTTTGGGTATATATTTGTAACCAGCAGGTTTTCCTATTTAGCAAAGGTCTATTTAGCAAAAGTCATTCTTTTTTACTGCCTCTTCTCAACTGAACAAAGAAGCTGATTCTTTTCAGACTGTATCATTCTCTGCCGCCCACCAAGTGGCCCATGTTGTGACCACAATTTGGTCCCTAACTCCACCAAACCCATCTCTTGGAAATAAGAGGCTTGTCTGAAAACCCTGCATTATAGAAATATGAGTTGAGTTATAACACATAACTAGCTCATCTTCAGCCTAGGATTGAGCTGGTTGCTTTGTATTGCTATTATAGTAGCAATCTTTAATAAAAGTGATTGATAAAAATCACTACAAAATCCTCTCACACAGGGAAAAATGCTTGACGTAGGCAGATCTAGATATCCAAGTGAAATATTGTGTACGTCCAGAAAGTCACTGGCATCCTCATTTTGTATTTACCTAGCTAGGAATGAAATATTTGAACACATAGTACAAAGCAGTCATAGTCAATCATGGATTTTTATTTAAAAGAAAAATCAGAGAGAGACAACAATGTAAAGAAATAGGAAAAAAAAATATGCAAGCATCTGTTGTAAAAAAAAAAAAAAGAAGCGTAAGAGAGGAAAACAGGGAGAGTTAGTTCTTATAGTCATTCAAAAGGGTAAAGCATAGCTAAGCAGTCTCTAGCCTTGGAACTTGAATCATAAGTGTCTACACAGGCATCTTTCTCCCTTTTTGATCTTCCATCTCTGGCACCACCTCTCCTGTTGATATTGTTCTTTCTATAACAACACTCTCCTTTCAATATCTTTCCTCTCACTCCATCTAACCTCTCTCTACTTGATGCCCTCTAATTCAAAGCATTATATGACTAATGTGAACCCTTCCAGCTAAAAAATTCACTACATTCCCAATGTCTTTCAGTGCTGTGAGAGAATATCATCCTTCCAGAACTACCGTGCCCGAGATTCTCAGCTACATTTTGCACACTTCTCCTTCTCAGTAGGAGGATCAGTCTGAATATGTTTATATAAAAATCAGAGCAAGTCTGAATTCCCAATTACATGTTTCTTTGAAGACATCTTTCCTATCCCTTTTCTTTAATAATTCCTCATTTGTGATAAGTTGTAGCCCACTCATACCCACGATTCATCACTCCATTGTACTTGAGCTGTTGATGAGAGTTGCTAGTCAAATAGTGAAAACTCATATGGTCCATTAGTAACACTGCATATTAAGAGAGAATTGAGCATGATTTCATCCTCTGTTGAAGGACAGACATGGAAGGCTTCAGTGGAATGGTTAACCACATGGATAAAGTCAAAATTTCACTGATATATTCAATAATAAGAATATAAGAAGAGTATAACATGCTATGGAATCTAAATTGTGAGAAGAATCTCTCCCTTCACATGGTACTGTAATGGTAATGGTAATTTAAAGATCTTCCCTGCCCCTTAATAAGCTTAAGGGAATTTGAAGACCTTTTCTGCTTTGAAAATATATTCTACCCCCTAATAGGCTGAATGTAGTCACATGGAGCCTGTGGTGAGAAGAGTTTGTTGAAGGGTGGAGAAGAGCCCACAGGAAGCTGGGAGTCAGAACCAGATAGATGGTTGGGAGGAGAGCATGGTTCTGAGGGAGACAGATAGGCTTGTGAGTAAATATTGTTCTTGTGTTGGTCTGTGAGAAGGCTAAAGGATGGTGTGACTCTCTGTGCTATTATGCCTTATTAACTTCTTTGCTACTATGATGGAATTGGCTTATCAGTTTGGGGATTCAGTTTTCTGATGTAAGAATAAATGTTTTGATTCTGTCTTCTATATGGAGAGTCTGTTATATTTTGCAATTGAGCACCATGTAGGCATATCTAGAGTGATTTTGAGCTCTGTGAATATTGCATTAGTGCTACAAGCACTGACCAAAGACTTCCTTGTTTGAGGAGCCCAGGTGAGAGAGGATCCTACATAGAAATCTAACATTCAGGTAATATAACACATTTACCTTATGGCATCAATTGCATGAAATATAAGTCTAAGAACTGAAGGGTGCAAAGCAGTAAGCCTGTACAAACAAAAACAGAATCAAAACCAATACCACAGCAAAACCCGAAGGGGTCTTACGAGGTGAAGTCTGAGATCAGGCCTTAATACATCAGTATAGAGGTGATTAAAAAATTGTTTTCTTCAATGAAGATATCCTTCATTATATTCACATGGTATGTGTTTATTTTTATCCCCAGCTGTACGAACTCACCTATGAATTCCTTTCATCTGAAATCTCCCAGGATTATGCCTTAAGTCCATGGCCAACTCAGAGTAGGGGTGAATAGTGTCTGGAGTAGCTGTCATTCTGTAGAAGGCAGGGGTAGACTAAGAACTACAGAATTACTCTTTTGACAGGAGATTCCATGATGAGAACAGTATGGAAGGTGTAGACAAGGCCACACCTTGTTACAGTGATTTTTCCCATCCAATTTCATGAACATCCTGAAATATATCCATGGATGCTTCATGGTTTGGAATCCCTTCTTTAGAAGAAGGTGAGAAGCTCCAGGCCAGAAAACTGAGGGGTAGTAATGTTAGCAAAAATTTATAAATAAATCTTTTTTTGCAAGATTCCTACAAATGCCTTCTAAGAAGTTCTAGTCATTTTTCTGGAGATAAAGTATTTGCTATTATATTTTAAGAAATGGTCAAAAAAACTAGAATACTATTTTCAGATTCACCTTTTTTGCAATAACTATGCTTACTTAGCACAGTGCCTGCCACACAGCAGGCCTTTAATAAAGACTTTCTTTCCTTCCCACACTCCTTTCTTCCTTTCCTCCCCTCTCCTTTTCTTCCTCCTTATTCCCTCTCTCCCTTCTTCCCTGTCTTCTTCTTCCTTTCTTCTCTTCTTCCCTTTTTGCTTCCTTCCTTCCCTCTTTCTTTTCTTCCCACTTAAATGAATGTTTCACAAATATAATGTTTTTAGTTCTCCATTCAACCCTCTTCTAAATATTCCATCTTCAACTTCATCCCAACAAAAAATGCTGATAACTCTAAAATGTGTTGCCTAGGTAAATAACCAATAATCCACTTTTCAAATTCTTAACATCAAAGATTCTTTGTCACATTTCAATTTAACGTAATAAGATGCTGCTAAAACTTACTCTAAAGATGGTTATATTATCCCAACAGGAGACTCCACTCTTTTATCATGGGAACTGCCTAATCAAGAGTAATGCCTCTTATTTTGCCTATTGCAAAAGCAAATTTGTTTGATTAGTCAAGAAAGTTTGATATTGTACCTTAAAGGCTAATAGGCCCATTTTTATTTTCTCTGAATCTTGAAGAATCTTTCCATTCTAAAACAATGAATCATCTCCACAAGGTGCATGTGTAATAGAGACTAACAGAAAGAAACAACATAGAACGGACCATTACTACTACTACTACTACTACTACTACTACTACTACTACTACTATACTACAAAATATTAACACGTGTAGTGCTTTATGATTTTCAAAGTATTTTGCAGATATTAATTCACTTGATCCCTACAACAACCCTGTGAGTTATTATTATCTCCATTTTACCAGTGAGGAAACTGAGGATGGAAGAGGTTAAATGACTTGCCTAGGTTAGACAATATCTGAAGCAGGGTTCAAAGTCAGATTTTCCTAAATCCAATCCCAGTGCTCTGACGACAATTCCATCTAGCTACTGCTGAGAGCTTGAAAACAGTATTATGCATGTATTCTATTCCATGTTCCCCAATCTGCTCGGGCAAATATTTTGAAAGTATTAGGAACACATCGTGGAGAGTGAGTGCAATATATTGTAGAGCGCTTCATGGTTTCAAGGGTACTTATGTGCATTATTTCATTGGACCCTCACAATAAGCTTGTGAGGTAGGCAGGAAAAAAATTATTACTGCATTCTGTAGATGAGGAAATTGATGGCACTAGGTGAATGACTTGCCCAATGTCACACAATGACATAGACTCCAGTCACCCAGCTTTAAATCCAGTGCTCTTTCTGATACCATAACTAACCCTAAGATACTTAAAATGGATATTTTAAATATCCATTAAAATACTTTTTTAAAAGTCATCTTAAACATGCAATTACAAAGATCAAAACAGAGAGAAATCCCTTAGAGACCAGAAAGGATTTGAAATATGTGCAATATATTTCTCCCAGAAATATACTGCAGAAATTGTAACAGACACCATTTTTCTTCCTCCCCTAAGCATCTGAAACCACCTAGGAAGAAGACCTCATAAGACTAGGGCTGGGGCAGGGATGGGGGTGCAGGAGGCTTTAATATTTTGGTAGGAAAAGTGAAGGGATTTTAGAACTGAGAGAGTGCTAGAGAAATATTGAACTTTAGGGATTCTTTGAAATGGGGGAGGGCTGGGTCTTTGGAAGGTTTCTGAGATGTGGGTGCTTTGTTTTGGGAACATGTTTTCTTTGACACAGTGATTTAAAGGAGCCAGGGAAGAAGCAAGGATGAAACTGCTTGCAGTCTAAAGAGACAGTATTTCTCCACTCTAATCCATCTTTCTCTTAGGTGGACAATTGATTTTACCTAAAGCACAGATGTGAAAGGGTCACCATTTATTCAATACATGCCAGTGGTTCCCTATTAATGCCAGGATCAAATATTAAATCCTTCCTTTGGTTTTTAAAGACCTTCATAACCTGACCACTTTTTACCGTTTTAGTTTTGGGGGGTTTTTTAAAAACTCAATTCCCTCATTGCACTATGTGATTCAATAATGCTTATTTTTTTATACATGACAATCCATGTTTCATCTCTGATCATTTTTAATGGCCAGTCCCTATTACTGGAACTCCCTCCTTCCTCACCCCCATCTCCTGGCTTCCTTCAAGTCTCAGCTAAATCCCCACTTTCTACAAGAAGCCTTTCCAAGTTCTCTTTAACCTTAGTAGCTTTGAGACTAACTTTCATTGACCCTGTAGATACATTGTTGTTTGTATGTAGATGTTAGAATGTTGTCTCCACTATTAGACTACAAACTACTTGAGAACAGAAATTGATTGGTTTTTGCTGTTGTTGATGTTGTTGTAGCTGTTTTCTTTTGGTTTCATTCTTTGTCTTTGCCTTTCCTTATATCTAGGTGCTGGCACATAGAAGCCATTCACGAAATGCTTACTGACTAAGAGTGGTTTGGGGGGAGCCATAAGATGTGCTCTCAGATTTTTAATTCTTTTCAGTAAAATAGAAAAAAAAAGGAAACAGACTCTCTTCCAAGGAAATGTTTAAAGATTATGGACCTTTAAGTTTCAGGACCTTTTAACATTCTACTTCTTTATATCTTTCAAATACTATGAACTTTACAAAAGCTCAAAAATATTTGTTATATGCACGGTCCCCATTCAACCTTAAGCAAAACGCACTTTGGGGACTCAGAACTATGCCACAAAGTTCAAGTCAGGACTGTGCATCCACAGAATAATCTGGAATGAGCCAAGTATCAAGCAACTCAGGACCTTACTTCTTTCCCTTTATCTAGAACCCAGTTGTTGAAAGTTAAGAGACACAAAAAACACCATCAAGAGAATCAGGAGTCAATGTTTAATTGCTCATGTATTTATTGGTATTGTAAAGAAAGGGAAGGAGAAGATCTATACTGTCTCAATATCGTGGTTCACATGAGGACTTGAAGGGTGCCTCCTGGATGTCCATCTTCCATTTCATACAAAGAAAGGAAGAGGCTCATAGGAGCTGAACTGTGCTTGATGTAGTCTCTTGGCTAATGGCAATGGCAATGGCAATGGCAAAGTCACACTTTACTGAAATTTTAAAAAGAAGACAAAACAAAATTTGGAGAGAGACCCTGGGCAAGGATAGAGATGAGTAGCATAAAGGAGAGGGAGAAAAGATTAAGTGAAGTAAGATTCTCTCTCTCTGTCTCTGTCTCTGTCTCTGTCTCTCTGTCTCTGTCTCTGTCTCTCTCTCTCTTTCTCTCTTTCTCTCTGTCTCTGTCTCTCTCTGTCTCTCTCTCTCCCCTCCCCTCTTTTTCTGTCAGGGAGAATAGTTCAGGGAGAAGCAGAGGTGAGCAAATGGGAGAAGAAGAGTCAAACTAATAAAACAGGAAAAAGAGCTATAAAAATTTGGGGGGGATAATAAGATGTGAGTTGACAACCAGTACATGTTCAAACATTGGCAATGGTTAACTGAGAAAAAAAATGAAATACCTTGGGGCTGGAAGCACTGAAACACTTCCTTACTGGTCATCTCGACGGCCTCCTCGACGGCCACCTCAACGGCCTCCTTGATGGCCACCTCGACGGCCTCCTTGATGTCTACCTTGACGACCACCTTGCCAGCCACCTGGAGGGCCCCCTTTCTGGCCACCCTTAGGACCCCATTGCCAGCCACCTGGAGGGCCCCCTTTCTGGCCACCCTTAGGACCCCCTTGCCGGCCACCTGGAGGGCCCCCTTTCTGGCCACCCTGAGGACCCCCTTGCTGTCCACCTGGAAAACCTCCTTGTCTGCCACCTGGACGACCTCCTTGTGCACCACCTGGATAACCTCCTTGCCAGTTACCTGGATGACCTCCTTGGTGATGACCTGGTGGCATACCTGGGTATGAATCTCCTGATACATTATCTCCAGGGGGACTGGAGGCCCATGTTTGGGCCTTGTCAAAAGACTTGTTGCCTTGTTTCTCACCAGAGTTCTGATCATCTGACTCAAAGTCATATGGTGCTGGTATGTCTACGGATTCTTCTGAATTTTGTTCATCCTCTGAGAGGAGAAAGCATAGATAGAGAAAAGTCAGATGAAGGAAGAGGTCAAATATTCAGTGGACGTAGACAGAATACTTTGTGCCATAGTGTAATTGCCCAAAGGATGAAGCCCTTGCTACCTTCTTAGTACTATTGAGTGAGGGTGAACCAGGTTTGTTTAAGAGATCCAGGCTTATCCCAGGCTCAAAGGAAGCCAGGATGAGATTATGTGAAGGAAGATCATATAAGTGATTGCCAGGGAATGGGCCAAACCTAGATTCATATAATGACAGCAATAGAAGACATTGGCAACATCAAGAGCATGATTTATCCCTTTAATTGTGTTTTGGTGATATGTGTTTCTTACATGTGCATCCCCTCATTTGTGGTTGCCTACATGTTCAATATGTGTGGATGCCTCCTACATATTTCTTACAAAGTTCCAATTTTCTGCTTAATATATACGTAGGAATTTAAAATCAAGCTTCATGAGATTATGCATGAATTTACTTTACATTAATTTTTTTTGCATTACTTTTGAACTCTGTCCATCATTCAAAATTTATTCAGTGTCTGTAATGTTAATTACTCTGACTGACTCGTACAAAGTAAAACACTTCAGTGTGGTCTCTTGGCCTGTGGATTAAAGAAGATTCTGTCCCATGAAATTCCTAGCACATGGGGCAATTAGATTGTGTTCTAAAACAAAAGTAGTCTTATGGAGTATGGTAGGGAAGAATGAAGTGGGAGAAGGAGAGAATGAAGGAAATAGAGGGAAAGATTGGATTTAAATATTGGCAGCCTGACTCCTAAAGATTTGTTATGGTCATGAATTGAATTATTATTGATATCATACATTATAGCTATTTAAAAGGGTGAAAGTGAACAAAGTAAGGTTCCTAGAATTATATGGGGACAGGACAGATAGTTGTTTGGGTTTTTTCCAAAAACTGGGGCAGAATTTCTCATAAGTTGCCTCATCCTGTGACAAAGAGCCACTGCTCTAATGAAAAAATCATTAAAAGAGAGGAGATCTTCAAGCACAGCCCTAACCGACCTATGACATGAAGCCCCTCAGAAGGTCCTACTCTGTGATGCATATAGAAACAATTTCAGTGGAAACGGCAAAGTGAAGTCCAGCTGCATGCTAGAATGTTTTCTACCCAGCGGTCTTATCTGGATTCTCTCCAGGGTCTTGTTCTAGGTAGTCTTTTGGGGAAAAAATATGAAATAACAAGTAAGGACAAACTTTTCTACATCTGCACTTTAGTCCACAAGTTTTTGTTTTCTTTTTCCACACCCTGGGTCAATATGACCTTAAACTTGGATAATATCTTCTTGGGTCTTATAGTTTGAGTTCCAGAGGGAAGGAAATAATACCCTTTTCACTTTGATAGGATTTCAAAAGATCTAAGTATCATCATGTTAAAAAGATATTTAGTCTATCAGAATATGTGTTTTTCACATAAGATTAAAGTTAATAGAATTTCCAACTGGAGGATATTCTAAAGATTACCTAATCCAACACTGTCATTTTCTAATGGGAAAAAAATGGAGGAATTCAAGGAATACTGTGAAGCAACAAGCTTTATTAAGCTGTGAACCATGTGCCAGGCACTGTGGGTTACCTAGGGTGATACTAGCAAAGGTAGAACTTTAATGTAGGTGTTTTGATTCTGAGTACTTTTCATTTGACCCAGCATGTTGCCTTTCCCTAAAGAACGAGACTAAGAGTCAAGCAATTGGTGTTCAGGTCATAACTTTCAAACTACTCACTAACTACGCTGGGGGAAAGACATTTAACCTCTCTGACATTGAGTTTCTCCATCTGGAAATTGGTGATAATAATCTCACTGAGAAGCATAATGGCATAGAGGATTGAAAGGTAGCCTCAGAGCCCAAAACTCCTGGCTTCAAATTCTGCTTCTGACATCTATGGACCATATGAACATGGGCAAAATGCTTACTGCTCTCAGTACTCCAAGAAACTCTCTAAGGCACAAACTTGTTGAGAAGGTACAAATAGATCTGTATTGGGAGAAGGAGTTTCAGATTTATTCCCTACTGAACAGTCATACCATCCCTTGATTATAGATATATTTGAAACAGATACAACACTAATATGACTTAAGAGTTCTGAGATCCCATATGTTGGACATTATTTTTTCCCCATTTAAGCTAACTCTATATGTTTCCAATGCTTTTTTAATAAAAAACATAATAAATGTTCATTCCAACACCTTAATTTTGTTGGGCAGGATACTCAATCTTGGCATATTTTAAAAGTTTAAATGAGTTTTGAGTATGAGGATCCCTCCCAATGGGAAAAAAAAATTTTTTTGTCATGTAATGTTTGGTTACAATGTCAGTTCCATGAAGACAGAAACTGCTTCACTCTAGTTTTGTTTCACCAGTTTTGTTTTGCTTCCCCAGAAATAAATGCTGGTTGATTGATAAATTATTGATATAATGAAGATAGAGCTTCTGCTTCATGCAGAATAAAGAGCTTGATGGCTGAGGAAGAATTCACAACTTTTTATGGGAAAATTTAGTCTCTTGTTGAGCAGTCTCAGAGGGATCATCTGTTCCTTGGAAGAATTGGATGAACACATTGACAAGAATGAGTCTATGCAGTAAATGAAAGAATTGAAGCAAATGTCTATACAATGTCAAAATCTGATTGGAAATTCAGTCATCTACATATTTTAAATGTACTGACATTTTTTGTCCCAGTAATAGAAATGTTTCATGAGATAGAAAGTTTTTACTTTTCTTATCAATATTTTGTGCCAGATAATTCAATTCAATTAAGATGTTATTATTGTGTGCCAGTCACTTCGTTAGGTTCTGGGTGTACAAAAAAAGAAGAAACAGTCCCTGATGTTAAGGAATTTGAAGTCTATTTGAGAAAACAGCATGCAAATAGAAAATAAAATGCAAAATATGTAAAAAATAATTTCTTAGGTGAAGGCAGTATCTGAATAGGGAGTAAGGCAGGAAATCAAAATAGACTTCCTCTAGCAGTTGACAAATAGAACTTTAACAGAAGGCACGGATTCTAAGAGGTAGAGATGAGTGACAAATGGGCTGCAGGTGGGGTGAATAGGTGGAAAAAATGTGGAAAGCTGGAGCTTTGTGCAAGAGGAACAGAAAGGAGTATAGATGACTGAAGAAAAAAATAAATATAGCTTTAAGAATAGATTTGGTTTGATTTCAAACCCAAGGCTTAAAAGAGATTTGAGAAGTCATCAGAACATAGAAAATAAAAATATCACCTCCTATTTATCTAACTCTAGGAAGGCAAAAGTATCTGAAATATTCAGAAGGGCTAATTTCAAGTGACCTCACTCGAATTAGGTCAGCAGTTCTCAACCTGTGGGTTATGTTCAATTTGTACCAATGAAAATACATCCTGCATATCAGATGGATTCCTAACAGTAGCAAAATGACAGTTATGAAGTAGCAATGAAAATGATTTTATGGTTGGGGGTCACCACAACACGAGGAACTGTATTAAAGGGTTGCGGTGTTAGGAAGGTTGAGAACCACTGAATTAGACCTTGATACCACCCCCGCCCCAAACAATCTCGTAACCTGATCATAGACTCCTTGTGTTCCCCACTTACCCTCATCAGTAATTTGAGCTGAGCTCAAGCCCAACAGGGCTACTGAGAAAAGGAGCAGAAGCCACTTCATAGCAGGCATGGTATCGATGTTACCTATGCTGCATGGACTGAGAACAACTGTTCTTATAAGGACCTCAGAGAACAAAATCCCTTTCAAAACATCACACTCAGTCCCTTATCTGAAGGCATTGCTCATGTTCAGATCACTCCCTTCAGATCCATCTAAATTTTGGTTGGATTGATTTCAACAGCTGGCAAAAGTTCCTGCTCAAAAAGTCATGACCAAATATAAATTAGCCAAAACCTTTGAAGCCACATTACCTGGAAACCCCACATATAATGTTGTGATTACGGTAATGGGTAGTCTTCCATTAGTGATTTCCCTTCCTTACAGAAACCTGGACTCTTGAGGGTATTTTGATAATCTGTGTTGCACAAGTCATTTAAATGTCATTGACTCAAGTCCTTTCATTAACTTTCTTCCAGGGCAGGAAATTACCTATTGTGGTCAATATGCAATGGAAGAAAAAAAGTAACAGAAATGTAATCACCAGATACAATAATTATATAGGAAATCTCCATATCCTTCTATTAAAAGGAACATAAACATAAGCAGTTGTTCTTTTCAGTTACCTGAGGATAAGAGCCTTTTAAGGCACAATGCTATTATACCTGATGGGTCCCTCCATCCTTCTTCCAAACATTCTGCTCACCAAATCCCTCTTATCATAAACTATTGCTCTAAGTAAAGAGTAATTTTTTTCTTTTCTTTTTTATTTATTTATTTAAATATTTATATTTCTATTATATTCTGTTATTTTCTTTTTATATCCCATTCCCATCACACTCATCTCTTTCTCTTCCCAGATTTATAAGCTCATAGGAACAAGTTCATAGACTTAGATTGGGAAGGCATTTTAAAATCCATATAGGCCAACCCCATCATTTTCCAAAGAAAGAACGTGAAACCAAGTAGGTAAAGTGACTTGTCCATGGTCAGAAAGTAGGTAGCAAAGCCAGGGTGCAAACTATTACCTATCAGTTTTTCTATTGATGGAAAAGTGATTCAACATTTACTATCCAGGACTAAGACTGGTCATTATGATTAATCATAATTGGGATTATTATTTACATTACTAGAGTCACTGTGCATATTATTCTCCTAGTTCAGCTTATTTCACTATACATTAGTTCACAGAATTTTTTCCTCTTTCTCTGAATTTATCATATCCTTAATTTTTGATAGTTCAATTAATAACTCATTACATTTATAAGATGAAAATTTATTCAACCATCTTCTAGTAGATGGTCATTTCTGTCATTTCAAGTTCTGTTTTCCACAATTAAAAACAGTTATATGTAGCTTCTTACATATAGAATTGGTTTTTTTTCTGACTTTGACTGCCTTGACCTATATGCAAAGTAATGAAATTGAGAAAAGGACATAAAGAAGTTATTATTAAGTCTTACTTGATTCCAAATTATTTTGAAAAATATGTAGACCTATTCACAGGTTGTTATTGTCTTAAGTATTTTTAAATCTCCTTAACCAAAGTGTTGACTCTGTTCTCATGATTTTCTTCCATCACTCTCATTTCTCTTCCAAATTTTCCCTCTACTTTTCTTACTTGATTTTCAAAATCATTTTGAACTCAAAATAACACCTTAAAATCAGAGTAGGACAAATGGCAAAGGAGGTCTGAAAGTCCAAAAGAGGAGAAAAATGCCTTAAAAACCGAAAGAAAAGGTCAAAAGAAAAGGAGGCCCAAAATCTCACTGAAGAAAATAATTCCTTAAAAATTAGAATGGAGTAAATGGAAACTAATGGCTTCATGAGAAATCAAGAAACAAAAAGAATGAAAAAATAGAAGATAATTTGAAATATATCATCATAAAAATAACTGACTTGGAAAATAGATCCAGGAGAGATAATTTAAAAGTTATTGGACTCTCTGAAAGTCATGATCAAAAAAAGGATCTACACAGCACCTTTCAAAAAATTATCTTGGAAAACTGCCCTGATGGTCTAGAACCAGAGGATAAAATAGAAATTGAAAGAATCCCCCAATCACCTCCCAAAAATATTGTAGCCAAATTCTACAGTTCCCAAGTCAAGGAGAAAATATTGCAAGCATCCAGAAAGAAGCAATTCAAGTACTTTGGGAACACAATCAGGATAACACAAGATTTAGCAGCTTCTACACTAAGGGATTGGAAAGCTTGGACTATGATTTTATAGAGGTCAAAGGAGCTAAAATTAAAACCAAGAATCACCTACCCAGCAAAACTAAGTATAATTCATCAGAGGAAAAAAATGAATACTCAATGAACTGGAGGACTTTCAAGCATTCTTGATAAAAGACCAGAACTGAATAGAAATTTGACTTTCAAATACAAGAATCAAAAGAAGCTTGAAAAGGTAAATAGGAAAGAGAAATCATAAGGAATTTAATGGGGTTGAGTTTTTTAC
>JAQQSV010011037.1:0-13112 GCA_028646515.1 Pseudochirops corinnae | reverse complement strand
TGAGAACTACCTGGGGCAGGAACTTCCAGGGGCCGGAGCTGCTGGGACCAAGCTGCCTGGACGCTGAGCAGTTGCGTGCATGAGGAGAGGAGGATCTTTGCCTGAGGTAGCCTGTCCTGTTTGAAGGCTTGAGGATGTGGGTGTTTACTACTTTGACCACGTGCCAACTTCATCACTACTGGGTTGGCTTTGACTTTCTGGTTTGGGGACTCAGTCTTCTGGTATTTAAATGAATGCACTATCTATATTTCTTATGTAGAGAGCCTGTTCCATTTTGTGATTAATAACTATATCAGCATATTTATAGTTACTGCAGGCATTGTGAATACTGCATTGCTGATACAATTACACATGAAGCAAACAGTGTCAGGCAAACAATACAACCAGCTGCTACAATGGAAGTAGAGAGTAGACAAACAAGAGAAATGAAACAATCCACACCATGGTTGGCCCCAAAGAAGAGACATGAAAAGATTCTTCCCTTTGATCTTTACGATGATGTGGGAGTACATGTCTGGGACCCCCTATGTAATGTCTGCATTCTTGGATGTTTCATTTAGTCTGTTCAATTCCCCCTTCCCTTTTTATTTTGTGTTGTAGGCCATAGTTCTCTGGGAAGCAAAAGAGAAGGCATATACTGGAAAATGGAGGCAATATAAGAACAGAAGACTGCAACAAAACTTTATTTAAAAAAATTCAGAAGTATGGTGAACCAGCAGGTCATCTTAGGAAGATTTGGGGATTAAATGACCTTTGAGATCAACATGGGTTATCAACGAGATAACCAAGAAAGCAGCTTTTTCTGTAAGATATGAATAGCACTGAAAATAAAGAAGGCTTCGCAGAATCCTCTGTTCTAGCTTCATTCTGTTCCAGTAGAACAATATAAAAATGCTACTTTTCATTTCTGAGGGTGTCATTAAAAAAAAAAAAGAGATTTGACAAAACTGGAGAGTATAGAAAGAAAGCCTAGGATGACAACGAACCTGAAAACCATTCCATAATATGATCAGCTGAAGAAATTTGGACTGTTTAGCTCAGACAATAAGATACTTTGGTGGGCAGGCTATAGAGGAGGACCATAGCTGTCTCAGGCACTTGAAGGACTTTTGACTTTTCACCTAATGGCACCATCGCAACAGAGGCAGGGAAGCAAGATGCAGAATCAACATGCTTAAGGGGAACTTCTTGAGCATTCCACAAATGGGAGCAAAGGACTTCTGACAAGTGAGATCTTGGAGTTGTTCGTTTGTCGTGTCTTCTCCAAGTTTGAGCCATTTCCACCTGGGCTCAATCAAGATTTTGTCAAAGACTTTTTGGGGAGATGTTCTGTAATATATCTTTCTAAAATTCCTCTCTTTAAAAGCTACTTAAGCTTACCTGATTTAATATGCCAATGGGGCCTCAAACCTAACAGCATTAGAGAATTACTCCTGAACTTTAAGGAGACCTGCTGGAACTTCTAGATGGGAGATGGAGATGGAAGATGTAGGAACCCAATTTGGCAGAAGGAATTTGTGTTATAATGATCCACAGAGCTTATAGAGACTAGATAAGGAATTCAGAGAAACAGGATGATGGATGGAGACGCATGTAGAGTGAAGAAAGGCAAAGGAGGACAATGGGTGAACAGATATTGTTACTAATAGCACAAACACATCCTTTTATTGAGGGGACTTTTACTGTGAAGTTTGGATTCAGTCATGGGGCCACATTTGAGGACCCAGAGGGCCTCACATATTCTTGAGGCCCCAGGTCTCCCACCCCTGGCATAATAAAGTAAATGAAGCTAACGTTAAAAGGCAACAGAACTCAAACACAGTGCTCAGTATTGGCTCAAAACGACTGATGATGGTCAGCTTACAGCACTCTCAGGATGGAACTGGGGGATTTCGTGCAGATACTGACTACTGTATGATCTGTTAGTGGCTGCATTCGTTTTGCTTGATTAATTTATACTGTTTATTTATATGCCTTTATAGGTGCTGCGATAGAGAGAGGGAATATTGGCAGGTGATTGGGCACAATAAATAAAATTTATCATTAAGGAAATAAGGCAAATTGAATTTTCTAAAAGAGAAAAATAAAGTGTACTTGAATTTTAAATAAACATGATCCCAATATGTAGGATTTTTTTCCTCAGAAAATGGATTTGATGACATTTTAGCTTCCAAAGGGTTTATTTGAATAAATTCATGTCTTCAGAAGCATGAAATTGTTCTTCATCCTGTTGTTTTAAATTCACACGTGTTAATTTTCTCTACCTTTTCTTGAGCCATGAACACATTATTTTTTTTTCTCAAATGAAAAAGAAAGAAAATTCTATAATGATATTGTTTTGATTCTAAGTCTTTGTAAATGACTAACCTTGAATGAGATTAAACAAGGAGAGGGTCCCAGATTTGGAGAACGATGCACATTTTATGAGGCAGATTTAGAATGATGTAGATCATTATACACAGCTCAAACCCCATTACCTGTGAGATCTTTTTTCATACAAATTGCACACTCAGGGCTCTTGTCAAAGCAATGAATCTCTCATATCCATTGGGGTAGGTCACTTTAGAAAGGGAATAATCAATTTCCTTCAATTTGTTTACTATCTTTTTTTTTTTTTTAGCTTTGAGCAACCAGATGGCTTCTTTTATATTATTTTATTTTATTTTATTTTAGTTTAGTTTACATCATTCATTTCCATGAGATTTTGAGTTACAAATTTTCTCCCCATCTTTCCCTCACCCCCCCAAAACAGTCATCCCTTTGTATAACCCCTCCCCCAATCTAATCCCTCCTACGTCCTCCCCTCACTCCTCTAACTTTCCAATAGGGCAGGATGGATCTCTCTTCCACAGTGCCTGTGTATCTTAATTTCCAGTTGGATGTAGTTAATAACAACAGTCATAATACTTGTACATATATATGTACACATATATATTTTTAACATTTGAATATAGAAATTTAAATTCTAGATTCTTTCTCTTCCTCCCTTGTCAGCAACCCCTGCTGGAAGAACAAGCAGTCAAATACAGGCTGTACATGTGTAATTATGAAGAACCTCTCCACAGTGGGCACATTGTGAGGGACTGACTACATTCCCCTTCTTCCTATCCACTCCCCCACCCTATTCCACTCTCTACCCTGTCCCTGACCCTCTACAGAAGTGTGTACTTCCATCAACCCTGCCCCCTACCCTGTCCTCCCCTCCATCATCCTACCTCTCATCCCCATTCCCCCTATTCTCCTGTGTGACAAGATGCCCAGTTTAGAATTTGTCATTCCTTCCCTAAGCCAAGTTCAGTGAGAGTAAGGTTGACTCTTTCCCTTTTTCCTTCTTGTTCTCCTCCTCTATTGTAACAATTATCCTTTGCCTCTTCCATGAGATGCTCAACCCCATTCTGTCTCTCCCTTTCTCCTCTCAATCCAATCCTCTCTCACTTCAGCATTTTACCTCCTAGTATATTGTCCCTTCCTACTCAATTGATCTTATGCCCTCTATGTTTCATATATGTACATACTTAGATATGTGCTTGTATGCATATATAAACTCTCTTATATAAATATATGTGTATGTATATGTATATATACAACTTCATTCCTCTCACCTATCCACACACTGAGAAAAGTTTCATCAGTTACAATTGTCAGTTCTCCATGTTGGCATGTAAATAGTTCAACTTTGATAAGTCCCTTATGATTTCTTTTCCATGTTTATATTCTCATGCTTCTTGTGTTGGAGTGTCAAACTTTCTTTTCAGTTCTGGTTTTTTCAGCAAGAATTTTTGAAAGTCCTCCACCTCACTGAATGACCATATTTTCCCCTGGAACACCACACTCAATTTTGCTGGGTACGTCATTCTTGGTTTTATTCCTAGCTCCCTTGATCTCCAGAATATCATATTCCAGGCCCTTCGATCCCTTAATGTAGAAGCTGCTGGATCCTGGGTTATCCTAATTGTGTTTCCACAATATTCAAATTGTTTCTTCCTGGCAGCTTGAAATACCTTTTCCTTGGTCTGGGCATTCCAGAACCTGGCTATAATATTTCTAGGAGTTTTCTTTTGAAGCTCTTTTTCAAAAGGTGATTGGTGAATACTTTCAAGTTCTATTTTGACCTCTGGTTCTAGAATATCTGGGCAATTTTCCTTGAGAATTTCTTGAAGGATGCTTTCTAAGTTCTGTTTTTGATCATGGCTTTCAGGTAGTCCAATAATTTTAAGTTTGTCTCTCCTGGATCTGTTTTCCAGGTCAGTGGTTTTTTCAAGGAGATATTTCACATTGCCTTCTATTTTTTCATTTGTTTGGATCTGTTTGATAGCATCTTGATTTTTGATAACGTCATTTGCTTCCATTTGCTCCACTCTAATTTTGAAGGAGTTATTCTCTTCAGAATGCTTTTGAGCTTCTTTTTCTATCTGGCAAAGTCGACTTTTTAAGGTATTCTTCTCCTCATTGCCTTTTTGGGCCTGTTTTGTCAATTGAGTTACTCTATTTTTAAAGATGTTAATTTCTTCAGTTAGGATGTTGACTCTCTTTTCATGATTTTCTTGCATCATTCTTATTTCTCTTCCCAATTTTTCTTCCACTTCTCTCATTTGGTTTTCAAAATCTTTCTTTCGCTGATCTCTAGCTGTTTGGCAATTTTCATGTTTCTTGGAAGCTTTTGGTGTGGGAGTTCTGACTGGTTATCTTCTTCCTGTTCCCTGCTTTGTTCCTTCTTTTCCCTGAAGAAGGAATGTAGAGTTTGGTTGCTGTTCTTACTTTGCTTCCTATATTTATTCATGGTCTCCATTCTATGTTTTTTTTTTTTTTTAGTTCTGTGGAACTCTGCTTCCAGAGGGAACAGCTCTGTCCCAAATCGCTGGGGTTTTTCCAGCTGCCGGGGCTTTTAGGAGGCTGCTGGGTCCCTCCCCAGCTCTGGCTCACTGAAAAAAAAAAACCCAAGACCACCACACAAGACCGTGATCTGGATCCAGGCCTCTCAACAAGAGAGCACTTGGCCTCTGAACAATCGCTTGGCCTCCCTGCTGTCTGCAGGCCGGGGGTTCTGAAGTGGTAATGTGGAGGTGGGTGCAGAACCTCCAATTCCGCCGGTTCTTTGCCCTGGAGGCGATTTGGCCGGACCCGCTTTTCTTCCCTGGTTTTTAGCCAAGTTCCACTAACCTTAGTCCTTTTTTCTTATGGCTTGGTAATTCTCGATACTGCCACAACTGCCTCAGATCCACTCTCCTGAAGCTCCAGCCACGGCAGGGCTTGTATTGTCCAGCCGCTTCCAGGGCAAAAGTCCTGTTTACTTTCTTAAGAATGCTTATAGAAAGTTGACATGGCACTGTGTAATTTTTATAAAGGAGACAACATTTTAAATGTCCACACCATTAAAAAAAGAAATGGATGATATTAAAGGAGACTAAGGCATTTAAGCCAACCTCACAATAAAAGATTTTTTTGAAATGGTAGATAGTCTGAAAAAGAACTTAAATAAGTTTGAAGCCTCTGGAATCTTTGTTTCAGAATTTTTTTAATCATTGTCTCTTCCAAGACAGATGCTTTTCCAACATAAGTTTTTTTGTTTTTTGTTTTTTAATGTAAGCATTTCTTTGGAAAGCAAATTTCTGAAAACAAGTTATTATTAAGACAAGCAAATGGTAGAGAATGTTCTTTCCCCAAACACCCACCATCTTCAACACTGAAGTTCTTGCCCCTTCTGAGGTTCTGGGGAACCTCACCAAGCTTTTCGTTGCATTTGAGCTGCTGATTCAACAACTTGTCATTGATATATTAAGGGGTTATTTTATTTCAAGGAAATGTTTCTGCATTTCCCAAACCTCTTCATGATGTGTGATCATTGTTATGTTTAGGAGGAATGTTGGAGACAAGAGAAGCCTTAAGTAAATACGGATGAATTGTTTTATGTTCCTCTACATCATCTAAGGAAATAATAGCAGGCAAGGGAAAGGTGGGAAGAAATGATCTCACTTAGAGCAGTTAAATTACCCAGAAGGATGTCTTTCAACATAGAGATTACTTCAGCTTTGAGGTCTTGTAATATTTTTTTTTCTCATAAATGTCATTTTAATAACATTTATCTGATGGAGACAATAAATTGGAATAGACTGAGTATGCTTGTAACTATAGATCCTTTGTAGCATAAGCTGATCTAAGAAGGCTCTCATTCTCCTGACTGAAAAAGGAAAAGGGAAGGAATTTAGGTGGAGAGTGAGAAAGAGAAAGTGTGTCTGTGCGTGTGTGTGTGTGTGTGTGTGTGTATGTGTGTGTGTAGAGAAGAAAGAGAGTCAGGGATAGAGAGGGGGGCAAAGAAAAAAGAAATGAGAAAGGGAATGAGAGAGGAAGGGGGGTAATATCCCTCTAATCAAGGTTTTCTTGTCTGTAAGCCAAGCCCAGTATGGGAGGAATCCCTCTAAAGTGTTTCATATTTGGCTGAGATTGAAGAGAAACACAAACATGACTGGGAAAAATGCCATCTGTCTGCAGTACCATGTCACATCACACAGAACTACATATTTCTAAACAGCAAATGTTACAAGTTTGACACTCCACTCGATGCCACTAAAACAAGTAGACAATTCAGTTTAAATTATCTAAAGATTGGCAAAACTGCCCAACCAAATACTATGTGTTTGATGACTAATTGGCCCTCCTGTAGTTTCGAGCACTAATGTTCTTTCTTGACTGTAGACACAGAAGAGGAAGAGGAGAAAAGAAGAGAGGTGAAGACAACCATTTGATTAAGAAATGTTTCTTAGGGCAACTAAATGGAGGAGTAGATAGACTTCTGAACCTGGAGTCAGGAAGACATCTCTTCTTGGGTTCAAATCTGGCCTCAGACACTTACTTACATGTTATGTGACTCTGGGCAAGTCACTTAATGCTACCTCAGTTTCTTCATTCATAAAATGAGCTGGAGAAGAAACTAGCAAACCTTTTAGTATCTTTGTCAAGAAACCCCCAAATAGGGTCATGAATCGTCAGACACAATTGAGTGGCAACACAATCTTAGTTTCTTAAGTACCTGTTATGGAAATAGGCATTGTGATGGCTGCAAGGGAGAGAAAGGCAGTGTAGGAAAGACTTCCTATTGGCAAAGAAGTTACCTTCTAACAAGAAAAACAAACGTCTAAATTAACATAGAAAGAACAGATAAAAAAATGTAAGTGCAAATATATATCAAGTGGTTGCATATTAAGTAGTTTGGGAGAGAGCACATTAACATTTGGGTGAAGCAGTGAAGGCTTCACATAGAAGGTGATGTTTTAACTGCATCTTGAAGAAATAGAAGGATTCTATTATGTGAGGTTGGGGAGGGAGTATATTCAAGGTATGGGCAATGGTTAGTGCAAAGTTATGGATTCAAGAAATGGAGTGTTCTTTGGAAGAAACCGAGGGAAATTCAGTTTGTTCTGATCATAGAGTGAAGGATGGGAAATCATATGCAGTGATGGTCAATAGACAGGTTGGGAAATGTCTCCAAAGTATGCTTAAAGCTAGACAGAGGAGTTTGTATTTGATTCTAGAGTCGAAGGGCAGCCACTGTGGAGGGGCGTGATCTGGTCAGACTGGGCTTATGGATAACCACTCTGGCAAATGTTTGAAGCATAGATGAATTGGAAGAGACTTGAGAAATGGGGTAGGAACAAAAGGAAAACAAAGAGAAGAGGACACAGGAGAAATAGAAAGGAAGGAGGAATGGAGAAAAGAGAAGACAGAGATGGAATAGAGTGTGACCATTGCTTTTTCATTTTCCTTTTGACTAGACTTCTGATTTCTTAGTGTACTCAAGGAGTTCTGGATTAGGAAAGTCTTTCTGACTATGCTACTCACAATTTGCTTGGCAAATGGATATATTAGAAGAATTGTTTTCCTTTAAATTTCAAAGTGAGGAAATAAGAACCTCAGGACTTTGATTTTAACAGAAATAAACAAGATGGTAGAAGATACTGGATCAATTACTACAGGAAGCCAAAATATGAAAAGTTCCCACTTGATGTGCTATTTATCATCAAAAGCTTAACAGTGACCCCAAAGCTACCTTCTTATTGGGGATTTTTGGTCAAACTCCTCTTGATTTTGTAGGTTAATAGGATGCTGCTCACCCTCCCCCCAAAGCTCAGTCCCTCATTCTAGCAGGCTAGTGCTCACATTTCTTTTTGATTGGCTCCAAAATGAAAGCCTTCATTTTAAAATATTCTGGAAGCCTCTTTTGCTTGTGTAGTAAAACAGGTGCCCCACTTTATGGGTCAGCATGTGACCTCAACCAAGGAGCCAGCTGGGGGAAGAAAGAAGAGGTCTTCATTTGTGTAGCTTTTAAAATTTAGAATCTCCAGATGACAATTCCTTTGAACACTCAAGTGACTAGTCCTTGTCATAATGTTGTCATAGTGACAGTGACATCAATATACTTCATGACAATCAGCCCAGCAATTTGTCTAAGGAAAACATCAGTCGTGACTCTGGAGTGTATTCCCTCTTGAGTATCTCATTAGAATTAACTAGAATCACTTATTACAGCAAGAAGTGAAATAACAAGGCACAAATGCATGCTGCCATCTTGGCATTCAGGACCAGCTGCATATTTCTCCATGGGGTCAGCCCAGATAATCTAGTCATCAATGGTTTTCTAGGAGTTGCTAGGAATCACTTTTTCTTTTCCCAAGTGCTTCATATTTGTTCATGGTTGAGTCCCCTCAGTCCATGGATTTTGTTTTATTTTCTTATTAAATCATTTTCGGATTTTTGAGGGTGGTATCATGGTGACAATTCTGTAGCGTGGAGGTCTTCTTGTATAACTATGAGACAATGTGTTCATATCTTATGCTCTTGTTAAAGGGCTCCAACCTAAAAAGCTGAAAACAGGTTCTACAGCCATTATTATTTCTCTCCTTCTGATATGACCAAAATATCTTTGGTATTGACCTTAGGGATAACTACTCAGGAGAGCACCCAATGGGGCATTTTCAATGAACCACTGAGGACTGGAACATGTATGAGTTCTTCCAGGGTGTCAGGGAAGAGGCCAATGATCTGGCATCTTCTGGCTTTCACAAGCCACTTTTCACTGGCTTTGGGCACCTTCATTTCAGATGCAGCTTCAGCCTAGATGGAGGAAAAGCCTAAATAAGAAAGATCGCTTCTACATTTTTTCTAATACAAATGAATGCCTGAGAGACCACATATATCATTCAACTGTTTCCATTTTCTATCGAACACCAAGGCATTTGTATCCAGCAGTGAATCTTAATTTCTGTTTGTTTTTCTCTTGCTTTCACATCCTCTCGGTCATCTAACCATCCAGGAAGGTCATTGCCAACTTCCTGCTCCTGGGTCTCACCTGGAGGCCATCCTTCCTCTTCTGTGCCAGTGCCTTCTATGTCATCCCCTACCCCAACCCTAGGCCCTTATACCTTTACAAAACATATACCAAGTTATTAACTGGAGGAGGAATGAGGGTTGTTAATGGCAACTGGGGAATTAGGAAAGAGCTTATGTATAATGATGTGTGAGTTGAACCTTGAAGAAGATGAGGCATTCTAAGGGCAAAGGGGAGAGGTATAAGCATTTATTAAGCATTAATAATAAACCTCTATGTCAGGTTCTGTCCTAAACACTTTACAAATATGATTTTATTTATCCTCACAATGACCCTGTAAGAAAGGTGTTTATCACAACAATTTTATAGTTGAGGAAACTGAGGCAGATATAGGTACAATGACTTGCCCAGGGTCACATAGTAACTAAATTTTCTGGAACTCAATTTGAGATTAGGTCTTCCAGACTTGAGGCCCCACACTTTATCCACTGTATCACTGAAATGTCTCTAAGAGTTAGAATGGAAAGTAAGGAGAGTGTGCCCCAATGATGAACGATGAATGAGACGGCACGGAAATCACAGAAGGTATGGATGTATGAGCAGTATAGCTGCCTAAGGAGTGGGGGAAAAGGAGTAATATCAAAACATAACTGAGTGAGTAAGTTGGGGAAAGGTTGGGAAAGGCTTGAAATGCCAAACAGAAGAATTTGTATTTGATCCAGGGAATAAAGATGGCTACTGATGTTGTACAGAAGCACAAATCCCAGGTCACTGCACACCACCTGATTTGTGGCCCATCATTAAGTCCCCTTTATATTTCTGGCTTTGTCTCTATCTTATATCTTATCATAAGCTTGAAACAGCTTTAAGGCATGTCTGGGCATTGCTCAGGGCAAAGTTCCCTGCCCCCTTATTCCCCAAATTATCATTCTATATATTTTCCTTGAATCAGTATGAGTGTACAAAGTGCAACTCAGGATGGTATGGTATAATATAGAGACCACCCTGTCCTGTTCTGCTGACCAAGAAGGGTCCCCACACCCTTCGCCCAGAACATGACCCTGGCCTATTCTGGGACTTTCCAGTTCCCCCTTACCCCATGACCTACTACCTTGTTGTGGAAAGCATTGACTATGATCCTCCAAACTGCTCTTCCGAGGGACACCTGAGTCACAGGAAGGTTCCACCCTTTTACCCTTGTGTTGTATTCCCAAATTAGCCCTGAACTATAGATCTAACCAATGGCTGTTCTTTGCTTCTGTACATCATGGCTTCTGCTAGCTCCCTTCCCTGATTGTGTTTTTTGTGGTTTTAGCCTTTATAATCAAAGTCTGTACCCCCAAAGAGCACTACCAATTTGAGTGAACATTCCAGTAGTCACACACTTGCTCAATAAATCCACACCTAAATTTTACCTTGAAGACAGATCTCAGCTCACTCTTATTCTCTGCACAACACTGGACTTTACAAAGAAAGAAAAAGATGGTGACACATGCTGAAGAAAATCATTTGGGCATGGAGAGAGAATTGAAGCAGGCCCACTGCTTAGATTGCTTCAGTAGTCCATGTGGGAGGTGATGAGGTAACGTTAGATGGTAACAACATCAAAGGAGAGAGAAGGGCATGCAGATGAGGGATAAGGATTAGAAGCAACAATATTTGAAAATGAATTCCTCAAGTGTAATGAGGGAGAGAGAGGAGTAAAAAATAACTTTGAAATAGAATATTATCCTTCCTCTACCCCCAATTTTCCATGGCTCCCTATTTCCTCTAGGATACAATGGAAACTTAACAGTCTATCATTAGTAGCCTTCTATGATCTGTCCCCCCACCTAACTTGCCAATGTTATCATACGTTATTCCATGTCACATATTCCATGTTCCTCCCATACTGAATTTCTTTCTGGTCCCTAAACTCAATATGCTGCTATCTCATACTTCAGAAATACTGTGTAAACCACTCCTATGGATGGACTGAATAGCACCCTCAACATTTCATTTTTGCCTTTCAGAATCTTTATTTCCCTGAGATGCTCAAGGGACTGAA
The DNA here is from genome assembly GCA_028646515.1 of Pseudochirops corinnae. NCBI lineage: Eukaryota > Metazoa > Chordata > Mammalia > Diprotodontia > Pseudocheiridae > Pseudochirops > Pseudochirops corinnae. Next base: position 1,743 of record JAQQSV010011037.1, on the reverse strand, counting down.
AGAACTCTTCCATGATGATGTGGCTTATACCCCACTATTAATGTAAGCTTTTTCCTCCAAATTTTCCAAAGCACCATGACTAAGCTCTCCCTCCCTCTGCCACCCCCTGCCTCTGATTTAATTTCCTGCATAGCAATTGCTCATATTTCTGTAGGACTTTCAGACCTCTACATCACTTTCTCAATATTTTCTCATTTGATCTTCAGAACAATCATGGGAAGTCAGTGCGGTTATTATAAGACCTGTTTTACAGATGAAGAAAATGAATCATAGATAAGTTAAGTGACTTGCCCAGGGTCACCTGACTTGTATGTGTCTGAGGCAGGATTCAAACACAGACCTTCCTGACACCAAGAGTTGTCTGCTATCCAATGCCCTGCGTTTATTTGGTGTATCTTCCCTCCCTTCTTAACACATATTCATAGAATAGATAGTTAATTTGGCAGAAGCCATTCCAGTTTTGGACTTCTCTCTGGAACATTTATCCTTCTTCCACCTTCCCTTTGAAGTTCTTTGGATTTTTTACAGCGTCTGCTTAAAGCCCATCTGGAGAGCAGGGACCGTATTTCCCGGTTTTCGTTTTGTCTTGTTTTGTTTTGTTATCTCCAGTCCTGAGCATGTGCCTAACACACAGTGCTTGTTGATTTATTTGAAAGCCTTGTCACCCAACAATGATCTTGCATATTGTAGGTGCTTAATAAATATTTGCCAAACCCAACAGAAGGTTGCAAATAAAGATATGCAAAGTACTTTGCATAGATAATAACATTTGATGATCATAATTATTGCTAGAATTTACATAATGTCTTAAGGTTTGCAAAGCCCTTTATAAATATTACCTCATTTTACCTTCATAATAACCCAGTGAGTTAGCACAGCATTATTGCCCCCATTTTACAGATCAGCATATTGATATTGAGTGACTTTCTCAGGTTCACAGTCAGATATTCCTGATTCAAAGTCCAACATTTTGCTCACTGGCAGACTGCCTCTAACTTTTGAATATGGTTTAAGTTCTCTGTTATTCTAAAACTACTTATGGTGGACTATTTTTTTGCACCATGTTCACCAGCTGTGAACAGCCTACAATGTGCATATTACAATGTATAGAGATGGACTTACCAAGAATAGGGGTTATGAATGGAAAGGTTGAATGGCTACTTTGCCTTTTGTTTTTTTGATGGAGGTAGAGTGAGTAGACCTATGATTTCTCTGATGCAGGGAATGTCCACTGATGAAGTGAAGTCACTCTCCCAAGACTGTATCAGAGAACAGACTGGAGCCCAGGTCTCCCTGAATCTGAGCCCCTTTCATCCATTGCGACACTCTGCTTCTCTTGGACATTATGTCCCAATTAAATATATCAGATACTAGCCTAGTTTACAAATAATGGAATGTCCCTATATATATATATATATATTTTAATTGGGGAAGAGAAGAGAAAGAAAACACCATCAGTGTGAGCCTAGCTATGCTCTCCAGGAATAAGATAACCATGTTGTTTATATAACACTTCTCAGAGAGCTGAAAATGACAATGACATTGTTTCAAAACATCTCTAAAGAACCATTCTGAGGGGGGCGGAGCCAAGATGGCGGCGTAGCAGCAGCAATATATCGCAGCTCTCACATAGCCACCCCCAAATACCCATGGAAAAGGACTCTGGACCAACCTAGAACTTCAAAAACGCACACAGATACTTCCCACTAAAGTCAGCTCGGCTACAAGGAACTATCAGCACTG